>JXXB01032425.1:0-24401 GCA_000956275.1 Anopheles koliensis | reverse complement strand
CGAGCGCAAAGCTAGGCGACTGCTCAATTTCAAAGTGTCCGGATTTGAATTTGGCGCACTGTAAGTAGAAAGGCACTGGAACACTGGAGATGTTCGTCACCAGTATTAAATAGAATTTGAGGCCCTACTTTTATGAAGAATGATTCTATTGGCAACATGTTGTGAGCAGTATGAAAGATGCAGGATGAAACCTTTCTCGGTTATATCGATGTAAGGGACATATGTAAATCCTAGCTGGTCCGTAGTGAAATATTCCGTACGAGTCTTTTTTCTGAACATCTTTGCATTTTTGTGCAGTAGTTGAGACGGTACAGTCCACGGTGCTTAGTTCAGTCACCGTTAAATACGACACTAGATTTTCGATGTTTTCTTTGTATGTCTGACTACGTGACTAAACGCATTTGCGCCACGCATTCACCGCGTAGCGTGGATGGTAACATTATGTTTCAAAATGGTGGCTATCTCAGGTGGTAGGCACACACACTTCGCTAGGTGACGGACTGTTTGAGGCACGATTTGTTTTCGTTCATATTTATGTGTGAAAACGCCTAGCTGATACGGTATACTTTCTGCTAGAGTAGAGCACGTAAATGGGGATGGCCAAAAACTTGCGTGTATGCGTTGGTCACCGCGTTAGTATTTCCTAATGAGCCATATGAGGGTACGGAGGTAATACTGTGTAGAGTTTACTTCGAAAACTAATAAAAACTACTGAAAGCAGTTATCATTTTATATAGATTGTACCAAATTAATCATCAATCCGTGTTTCCTTTCACTTTTCTTTGAATTTAATAAGAGCAATTGTAAGTCTCTACTCTTTGATGATTATGAACTATCGTGTTTGTTTGGGAAATAGAAATTGAAAAATAAGTTAAGTACAAACAGTTAACTGCAACGCTCTCGTGCACTTCCCGAATGGAAAAGTGATGAGTATCATCAGATGTAGGACGCTGAAATTCAGTTTACCAGTGTACCGGTGTAACGAGAGGAGAAGAGATTGTAATGTTCAATTCGGATTCTGTCAAACAGCGTGGGAAAGCATATATTGGCTAATATTCTTCTCCACTGACACATTCTAGTACAATCGAGTCTGTTTGGTGACTATGGAGTTTGTGTAGAAATTGTACATCATTACGGCGGAGGATTTGGTTTTCAGCGTTTTCCTGTCACTCCATTAAAACGAAAGTTGATTGCCGCTACCATAATGTTATGTATATTGTTCATAGGATTTCTTACATTTTTGTACATGTAACAACAACAACAACAAAAAGCATGTATACGGGGGGGAATCTCTGGGAGGAGCTATTAAGGGTAAAAATTATGGAAAACGTTCGAAGAATTGATGTAGGTATACAAATGCATGTCCATGTTTGTCTCCAAATGCCATTCCATTGTCGCAACGATTGTTGAGAACAATTGTGTAACACACATCGTTCGTAATGAAGTGTAAAATGTATATTTTGTTCTTATCTTTCTTCCATCATGAGACACGCCGTTTTTTATACCTCTAACACCGTTTTTTATACCGTTATCTAACAAGAAGTGGTAAATGTGTTACAATAAAAACTCCATCGTAACACATTTCGATTCATTCGACGAATTGTGAATAATTGCGAACAAACTCGTTCATCTACTGTCGCACTGTATCTGAGCAAACCTAGCACTGTATGCTTCAGTGTATATCAGCCGTATAAAGGTTCTTTACGTCTTTTGTTTGGTAACACTAGTTTACCTACCCCCAATGCAAAGTGTGACATATTCGTAGAGTTTCTCAATTATATATGCATTTTAATTGAAGCGAATGCGAGGTGCTAGTTTCTATTCCATCATGTAATGGCGGCTTGAGGATATGTTAACAAACTGTGATTGTGAGGCGAAAGGACCACCGCTGGATCCTGTGTCGGGAAATGTTGCTTTAGATAATTTCTTCGATTATTTATAGTATTTTTAGAAAATGCAGTTTGCATTGTTATGTGGTGTACTTGCTGCTACCGTTCTTGATTGGCAAAGCTTAGAATAGCATCTCCTAGACAGTAGGTGAACCTGTTTCGCAATATGCTTTTGTTCTATACCATTTAACAACGAATGTATAGCTAAATACATATATCTTTCAAACAAACGGTGGTAGATTGTGTGAATTTTAACTGCTGGATTTAACAAACATTAATTTGGTTATGGTAGAGTATTTTTTTCATTGATGCTTTTTTTCTTTTTGTTAATGGTTATGGTTTAATATTCATAAATTTTGGATTGAAACACAAAAGAAATACAATTCAGTTTGGCCACTAAAAAATGTAAAATTATTCGAAGAGGTACACACAAAGTAAGAACACGTCTGATCGAACAGTTGTTGTGATTTAATAAAGAAAAACAAAACAAACAGGAACCAAACAGAAAAGGGAATCACTTCAGTAAGAAACAGTTAGTGAACATGCAGCGAAAAACTCGGATAAATGAATAACAAATGCTACAAAAGAGATTATCTCTTATAGAAAGAGGGAATGAAATGTAGAAAGAGAGAAATAAATAAAAATAGAAAGAATGCGATCGAAGGAGCGCTATAAAGATAGAAAGAGAGAGAGAGAGA
The DNA here is from genome assembly GCA_000956275.1 of Anopheles koliensis. Taxonomy (NCBI): domain Eukaryota; kingdom Metazoa; phylum Arthropoda; class Insecta; order Diptera; family Culicidae; genus Anopheles; species Anopheles koliensis. The sequence continues at coordinate 21,814 of JXXB01032425.1, read as the reverse complement.
GAGTTGGAAAAACAATCGTGAACACAGGGATATTTTACGGAGGGTACGGTGTGGTGTACTGCCACTTCCTTCACACGCAAGGGATATGATCTATAGAGCGCTTAACGAATATATTTGAATGTGATAATAAATATTTTTATATAGAACATAACAAGGTACAAACAGAGAAGATGGAAAGGCTTCAACGACTGCAAATCTATGAAAAACGATATAACTGCCTGAGCCGTACAAAGGCGGTACATTGTTCGCTTGAAAGCGATAAACGATGAATGAAATCATAAACATTTTGAGCATAGTGAAACTGAATTGGATGAACACACATTTTCTAGAGAAATACTAACACAACAAAACAACAATGCAGACGAACGAAAAACATACAAAATTTCCACATATGAAGTAAATAGCTATTGTAATCATACAAAAGAAACTAATATATATATTCTGGGCAAACAACATTTTCTGGCAACCATTGAAAAGCAAGTAAAACTGAAAAACATCTAAATAATTCATCCTATCAACCATACGAAACTGGCTGTTATCACAGGGATGATGGCGAAATGTGAAATGTGCTTTTGTTATGAAAACTCGTTGAAAACAAATCGTCTCGATCTCAATTGTGATCTACTGCTATTACCACTCCTGCTACTGCTGATGTACAGTGGCAAACCAATTGCAGATACGTTTATACAACAACACATGTGAAACGATTTTAACTCGATTTTCTCTCTTGCATCGATTTGAACCAAGCGGCGTGATCGATTTAGATAGAGAGAGAAATGTTGTTGATGTGAAGATCGATTAGATTGCGTGCGAGGAAGAAAGCGTTTATTTAATGTAAGAATGTATAAAAAGAAGTACTATCACATTCATAGATATTTAAGAAAATCCCAAATGCAAAAATCACTCTAGAAATCATATGCGTTGCGCGAAAAGCAGTTGGTCTATTATTGCAAATAAGGACCAACTCAGTATCGTACAATTTGTTTTACGTTCCAGTGTGCCTTCCTCTTTTGCAAGGGGAGAGGTATTTCGTGGAACTAAATCAGCGATACAAAACCACCGATCAAAACACACTATCTCTATCCCTGGTGCCAACACGAAAACAATGGTGAAAAACGTTCCAATCAAAGATTCAAGCAAATTGCTTAAAGGCTGTTACATGGAGAAAAAACATGTTTGCTGTGGATACGGTTGCTCTAAAGTTGCACCCTTTTAGGGGCCATACATAATGACGTTTTCATAGATTCCATTTGATTCCTCCTAGATAATCGTTTTATTGATTCAAAAGCGGTACCTGTCAAGTGTGAAATGAAGTAAACTATACTTGAAAATTAATGATACCACATGATCGCAAGATTTTGTATAATAAAGGCTGCAACTATGCAGAGCACCAATCCAGCTCCATGGTCGGTAGAATAACGTATCGAAATATCACTTGCCTCGGTCTATACTTTTAAGGAAAGCGATGGTAATGGTCTCCACAATGAAATTTTGATACTCTCATTTCATCCATAACTTCCGTTGCGCAAACAAACCAAAGTAATGTGGCAATGGTTTCCGACAGACGATTTTATTATCTTGTAAATTCCATTTGTGATAATATGAGATAATCAATAAGTTTCGTTTTAAAATCTACACACATCTTTTGTGGCATTTATGAAGTAAATCGAAAACAGAACAATACAGAAATCAATAAGACTATAAAACCAACGTACAAATTATAGGTAGTATAGTTGGAGAGTACAATATGACAGGGAAAGGTGTTAAACAGAATATCGTCATAATACCTGTCCTGAATATCCACGTCATAATACGTGGTGTAAGTTTTGAATATAAAACACGTACATTACAGCTTGTGAGGCATACCAGGCGCGTTTTAATAATATTTAATTGGATTAGGTTTAACAAGTTCGTGAAATTTGCAGATGTTATCTGCAATGTGATTCGATAGATTGATAGATTTTTGAATTCAGAAATTTTGTCGTGAGTGAGGGGCAATACGCTATGCGAATATGCACGTTTGCTCTTTTTTAACATTTGCTTTGAAAAATGTTATGCTCCTGCCAACCGGATGGTAGTGCCGGCGTCTAGGCGCCGTTTTGAAAGTTGCTAATAGGAGAAGGAAGGGGCTTATTTATGTTTTGCTCGCTTCCATCGTCGTTCAGGTTTTATTATACGCACACCAGAATGTCCACTAGTCTGAATCCATTTTTTTTGTTTTACGAATTTGATGTTGATTTCTCGCGATCGAGCCGATTTCTCGCGATCGATAGCTCCTGGCACTACTGTGTGGTAGCAAACTGTCGGATGGATTTGGAAACGGGGGTTTGCACCACCCGTAAAACCGGTTCCAAAGACGACGTTGTTGATGTGGTTTTTATTAAGGCAGTCGTAGAGCTAAAACTCGCTTTTATGTGTGTACACACTTCGAGCACGGAAAGCCTGTTTTCTCTCGACTCGGCTTCTCTCTTTTCCTCCCTACAGCAGGCGCCTTATGCGGTCCTGCTGTTGGGAAAGATGTCTTGAGATCACTTGTTGGATCTGGTTGAGCTGGCTGGCCTTAGTTTTCGCATACGCGAGGCTTTGCGAATGCGAACGCAACGCAAACCAGTTTTTGGTGTTTGTGCTACTCGTGGTACGTCAAACGAGTGGCGAAGGAGGCAGTGTGTAACGTGCATGGCATCGAAACAGGTTTTTTTATGAATTTTATTTTGACTTTTTTCACGCTCTAGGGCGAAACGCTGTGTCTCCAAGCTATTGTTTTGCCACGCGTCGTAGTGATGAACGGGTGAATGAAATGGAAGAACTTTTTCCACAACAACCGTTTAAATGTATTCTTTTTACGATGACCACATTGTTAGTGCAGCTTTACGCAGCACTACTATGGAATAGTGAGTGTGTTAGTTTTGGTAATTTATTTCATTCACGAAATAAAATCGTATTGCGCAAAACTTGATTCCGGTTCTGAACTTACGTACAAAGAGCCATCTATACGTCCAAAATATATATATATCTGTTACCGAATAACCGATTAAAAATGTACAAATTTTTAACGAAACAACAACAACATCTCAACGTGTTTAACTAAAAACATACATGAAAGATAAACGAAAGAGAGACAAAAAACTTCGAGCAACAAGGATAAATTATTGTAGAAGGATATATTTTTTTACAGATAGATAAGGAGAGTGATAAACGATCGTGTACCGAAAACAGATAGAAGAACAAGAAAACAGCCTAAACTAAAATCAAACACAGGAATAGAAAAGAGAAAGAGAGAGAGAGAGAGAGAGAGAGAGAGAGAGAGAAAGAGAAAGAGAGGCCGAGAAATAGAGAGACAAAGTTATGAAAAAAAACCTGAACAACTCTACGATAATAAAAAAGATTCACCAAGAAAAACCCTCTTCTACAACAGTTAAACATCATAGAGGCGTAACAGAAACGATGGAGCCCAGTTCCCTTTTTATACATAAAAGCAGCAAACAAAATATACAAGCAGCTGCTGTTATTACATTTTACGAGCCGGTTAACAAAGAATATAATCATTTGTACCGATTTGAACTGGTTTGAAGAAGAAACCTATAGTGAACAATAAGAGACGGAGTATATTTTTGCTACCAGGCACCCAAGAAGTGGATAACTGTTTGAGTTTTGTCAAACTTATTAACGTTGCAACAATTGTACGATGGTGGAATGGAAGCCATGTAGAAAGAGAGAGATAGAGAGAGATAGATATTTTAGAAAGTGTAAGTGAAAACGGGATAGACAGCAGTTTAAAATCACAAAAGATCGTGAAAAGGTAAATTTGATTTGAAATCAGAAAAGAGAACCCCTTATAAATGCTCCGTGTATATGGTTATGTGTACATTAATGTAAAAAAGTTGTATATACAAATACAAAACAGAGAAAAACCGGAAAGAACAAAGCAAAACTGCGTAATGGATATGTTAATACAACTGTATTAGTTCAATTTTGAGCTGAGAAATGTAAGCCATAAACAATAACGATCGGATACACAGTCACTACCAACAGCGAAAATTACAAAGGCGTCATCGCTCTATCGTTGTGTGTTATAACATCTCCACATGGATAGAAATATGTTGGAAGCAAACGGCACATCAATATACTGCAATCTATGTAAATTGTAACGTTTTGGTTGGGATGTTTTAGTCAATAGAACGACAAAAAGTATGTTAAAAACCCTTGCCTACAAAAATTGGTATGCTAATGTCTATAAATATTTCCTGTAAAATTATGTTGACGTATTCTTACGTTCAAATCATGTAGCATGCGCGTGCTTCCTTCAAAAATCAGTGACTTTTGTTCAATTTAAAATTGATCTCGCAATGGCAATGCAAATAAGACCGAAAACTCCCAGTATTGTTTTTTCCTTTGTCCAAAAGCAGGACATGTAGAAATTGTAACGAAAATGAAATGAAGCTGGAATCCAAATGACTGGGAGAAGAAAATTAAAAAAAAACATAGTAAAACACAGACAATGTAGTAGAACGGCTGTTAAACAGAAGCAGAACTGATAGAAAGTACTGTGACTTCGTATAAATCAATGTATGTCATAAAAGATTTTGAATTCAATGACGATACAACAGTAAAGCGAATACTATTTATACGTTAAAATCAGATTTAGCGATAGTGCTTCTGGTGTCTGTTTAACCTTGTATCTCTCTTACCATTCTTTGGATAAAAGTTCAGCTTTCTTACCAGTAGGTGAGGACTAGCGGGCTAAAGTTAGTCACCCGAAAGCAAAAAACAATTGTTTAAGCATTTATATACGTAATGTACAATTTTGTAACTTTCTATGGGTCGACTGTATAACTTTACCATCACTCTTATTGTTCATGTTGGCGATCATGAGAGGGGTTACTGTTTCCGCGATCGCATGTATCGATCTAAATGGAGGCAACTATTTCCCCATTATCGATGGAATGCACAGAGGAATAGATGAGATGTGAAAGCAAACCGTTGACAAAATAGGAATAGACCACTTACCGTTTGCCAACTGTTCGAAGAAAAAACGAACATTCTAACAAAAAGAAAAAAACTGAATAGACAAAGTTCAATGCAAAAGGGTATACAAAACTGTCTTTGTGCAAATCTTTTAATGAAATGTCGGCCATATTCTACGTGTGAGATACAGGCTCAGAACAGCTAATCGAAACGATTAAAAACCTTTTTGGGAGAGTAATGGAAGAGAAATGCAATACCTTATACGTTTGTCAATAGGGTGACTAAACGCTCGAGCCACCTCGATTTAGATGAATTGTTCAAACGTTTCGAGACAAAAGTATTGTGTAACAATCCACCTTTACACCTTTCCATACTCGACCTTCTAATTGAAGTTTCCCTCAGAACTAAATATATTTTTCCACTAAATTGTTTGATTAACAGTAGCAGATTGCGCGTTGGTTCTTTTTCGTAATATTATCCATCTGGATGAAATGTTTTCCTTTGTAGTACAAAAAAAAAAACATCAAACGGAAAAACACGATCTTGCTGGAATATACAATGCCACACAGTCGATCAAATATTCATAATTCCCTTTTAAAATAGCACCTTTTTATATCACTCTTGTACGCTGTCAATCCATTTGAACGTAAAATGTAATGTAACTCCATAAGAATTGAAAATACAAGTAAAATAATTCAAGTTGAAAAAAGGAGAAGCTAATGTGAATGCATTTTAACGCTCATGGACAACAAACGCAAATGTGCGACACTTACGTGTTATGTTAAATAAAAATAAACTGTAGAAACAAAACTCGTATATTGATGTGTTACATGAATACCCAATCTATGACATCCCTGAAACTGGAGAACGAACGTGAAACCGAATATTCGATTAGACATGCGTGTAAATGAGGTGAATAAACAAAGTTGTAGTGCAAACATAGCAACAAACAAAAGTAGATCTTCACTAAAACAGGAAGTAATGAACAGTTTTCAGCAAAAAGGACTACGTATAGATTTCCCTTCCAATGTGTTAGTTAATCCCATTGAATGCTGAACGAAACGGCATTGATTATTATTTGTATAAAATTAAAATAGGAAGCCCGATACCCGATTGATCCAGTCAAACAAACACCGGTAAATGAAGCTCCGTAAATTGAAAACCATCCCGTTTTAATGTTGTATATGTCTAACAGCGCAAAAGCAAACTGTGGCGCCAAATGAAGAAGGGAATCGTTAATATAATGCACCAATATATATGATAATCAAACACACATCATCTACAAATTACCACCCATTCCTTGTACCAGTGATAGAACACAGATAAAATCACCGATGAAGCTAGTGAAAGAGTGAAATAGAGAGAAAGAAAGAAACCGTGACAGAGAGCGAAAGAGAGAGGGAGAGAGCGAGGGAGATATATATATTCTTGATCATGTTTGTAAATAAAACAAAGTATGTTTCATATATCATCATCAAAATGAACAACCAAATGTCATCCTGAACGAATGCACGAACGATACTTGATGCCACCACATGACGATTAGAAGCATGATCCATCAATGAGTTTAAACGATTTAAGTTTAGTTTAATACTAAACATATATTTGATTTAGGTTTCATTCGTTGCACAACAAAAAACATGTGTCATAACTAAGCCGATCAAAGGATGCTTGCCAAAAGACAAATTCATTGGATGGATGTTCCTAGCGCTTGCTTTGTGTATCTGTTTGCAATATTTGCTTCAGTTGTTTTCCTCGGTATACTTTCAGTCAATTGTCAATTCTCATTAAGGAGTATGTAGCTTCTTTTCAGTTATTTTCTTTTCTCTTCCTGTGGCTTTAAGATGTCATTTGTGTAAGGATAGTTGACATTTGTGATCGAAGCTTGTTTGTACAAAAAAAGTTCCTAAAGTACAAGCAAAGCAGAGTATGGGAGAATAATTTTTATACTATCATGTCAAAGCTATTTTCCTTCCTAGTTCATGTTCGTTGTAATAAACGTTTTTATTTCCTAAGGTCCCGGTAATAAGAAGAAACGCACTTCATAACGTCTCAGTGCAGTGTAAGTCATCACACAAAAGCATCCTGTCAGGCCACCAGAAAAAGTGATAACGCAATGCTAGATCGTGATTGTATCGATAGTGCAAGAAAATTAGCCCATTACGTAGTTACACTACGTAGTGCGGTTGGAGAAGAATTGCATGCTTTGTTAAAGACTTCCGTTCCACATATACTCATTATTACATGAAACAATTCAAAAACACAAAGTACATCCCTTTAGGGAGAAATCACATCCAATTAATACTTTTTTTTTTCTTTATTACTAGTTATAGATTTTTTATTTTTTATATAAAAAACATAAATACATGCAATTGACAAAAAAATAAAAATCTAGAACAAAACAATTGAATGCTTAATGATAAAAACAAACATATATACTAAATATCGAATACATCATGAAAACAAGTGAAATGAAAGCAGAAACACATGAAAAACATACCTAAAACAAACATAATTGCCCCTTTCCTCCCTGTCTCCCTTATATAATAAAATAAGAATATAAATATATATTTGAAATAATTATGAGCATGGTAATATTTGCAAAACAAAATGAGAAAAAAATTGTACAGAAATTGCGATGTTAAATGATAATGACGATTAATTATGATGAGGATACAATTGATGATGACGACGATACTGAAAATACAACATGCTGGAAAAATACAACTGAAAATAATTAAAACGTATATTATACATAGAAATAATAAAAATCAGCATAAATTTGATGAAAAAATGAAAAACTCTTCTGCGTTTTTTTATCGTCTGGAGCTTCTGAGTATCCAGGAGCTTGGATAATGGGTAGTGAGTAGTTCTTGAGAAATTTGAATAAACAGGAGAGTTGAGCGATAGGTTGATACCAACATTCTTTAGTTTGTTCAGTTGCTCTTGCATGTATTTTCGAGATGGGTAAGTGTATGCTTTACACAGGTTGTTTACCATTTTTGTTCTTTGTACAGTCTCAAGGATGCTACTGATTTTCGTACATATTTTGACAACTGGTTTGGTTCGTACTTTTGGTTTTGTGGTTGAAATCCAACATGCCGTAGTTAAAACCTATCTGTTCTACTTAAAAATTGCAATTAATCGGAAACTTACACTTACAAATACAAACTTACAAAATTATACAGCTTATTACAATTGAATGAAATGTAATTTTTAGTATGTAATTGCCTTAAAATTGCTCAGATAATATGTTTATCAACATACTTTAAGCTTAATTTCTGCTTGCGCAGTAGGCGTAATTTTATTTATGAATTATGTATGTTTATGTTGGTGATTGAAACATGTGATTGAAAGAATCACAAATCGTACGCTTACGCAGAAACGGTTCTATCATTTTGTTTTAGGTGGTTGGAATCCGTTTTCGTTTTTTATGTTAACGTTTCGATTACGTAAAGGACGCAAATAAATGTTCTTTGGGTTAAATTGTATGTCAAAATGTCGCTCCTCTTAACTGATGGAATGGTTTTGATGGAATAGTGAAACAGTTGCGCCGTAAAAGACTTCACAACGCTGATTACCCCAAAAAACTGTTTCTGAGATCATCATTCACAACTGTTAATGAATGACGATGCGGGATTGAATCATGAGGAACGTCCAAGAGCGTCCGTATTTGGTATGCAGGGGTAATATTTTGAAACACTAAATTCTTTCTCGAATTAGGCTTGGTGCTTGTAAATGCTACATGGAAGCATGCAAACATAATATCAAACTCACAAACACACATACATGGAGCTTGAGTCTAGAATATGTTGCAAAATTGAATGCTTAACTAGAACGTGAATTCCTGGGTGAAATGAATAAACTCACCCAAACGTGACGATACATCTGGGTCTGGGCGTTGTTTTCATGATGTACTGCGCTTCAGTTCAATGAAACGAAAGTGGCATGAATATTTTATCTTTTATCAAGTAGAAGGTTGCGCCATTTGTTTAGGGTTCTGGCGTTGCCACAGAACTGTTTCTCGAGTTGTTACTTGTTTATTGAAGAGGTAATTAGGATTGGACGTGGTCCACTGCTCGTAACAATCTTCCAAAACTCCTCGACCGGAGTGACGAGGATTACGATATTCTGGCTTATTTCAATATAGATGGGGATCATAGGTTGATTTGATAAACAAATAATACTTGTCATTGTCATTCTAGTTTTTAAATTGTTGTTTATTGTTAATGTTATTGTTAATGAATAATTAAGTGTAACCGGCCGAATTGAAGATTAATAATTTTTTTTATGATATGGTGTATACTAATGTTAAGTAATCCAGAATACCATGCTAAGAATTCAAAATACTCAGTCACCTTCTTTGCTTTATAGAATGGCGTTGGTTAGACTTCGAAGAATCCTTAAAAACCAACTATACTTTAGATTGTCTTTGTAGTTGCTAAAAAGCGTCGTGGCTTTCCAACTGTATGACATACTATGCTAAATAATTTTGTGAACTAACATCTAAAACAAATACCCCAACACTCCCTTGTATACGATACGATTATACCTTTTATACCGTCTAAACAAACCTTGTCTCGAGTACTTCCGTGCAAATTATTGCGTCTTACCTTCGCCCAGAGCGCCCTGCTGATAACGCAATCCACGGTGCGTCTCTACGTAGCCGATGTTGTTCTGTGTGCCGTTGAGTTGGTAAAAAATGAAACTAAATCTCTCGGGTCAGTAGGAAGTGGGGAGGATTCAGATGCAGGGAGGAATTTGCGTCATCAAGTAGCGGGGAAGAAGCTAAACAACAACCACCCTTTCAATATGGAGTCAGGTCGAGTAAAGTTTAATGATGGACCGGCTTATCGTCGAGGAATAGTATAACATGTCCCTTTGCAAACCTCTTCTATCAACGTCCTTTCCTTGGTTTAGGAAATATTCGATGCGAAGAACGGCTCAAATGTCTGTATAGAATGTTAATGCAATTGCAGTTCGTACGTCGTTGAATTCGCTGGTTAGTGAATAGCCAGGTGGTCATAAACTTTGGTGTTAGAGTGTATATAGTAGTGATAATGCAACATACATGTAAATGTCGTAACATTTTTTACATGCATTTTTTAATTGCATGCATTTTCCATAATTTCTTCACACCGCATTTCCTTATAACATTTAGAAGTTGCGCGGATTGTGATTATTTTTTCTCATAACTACATTTCAATATATCTACAACCATTTATATCCATACCTAAATTACACATTGTTTGTCAATAATCATATTGTTAAGATGTAATAGACAATTTGACCCATTCAGTAGCGTTGTATAATAGGTTTTAAAGCCCGTTTCAAAAACCACCTCAACAAATAAGGAGTGCTAATGTCTAGCGTACCATCTACACTCAAGCGAAATTAATTTTCCACTAGGTATTAGGAACCACTCTTACATACGTTCGGTTTACTCACTTCAACCTTGTGGCGTGTGTCTCATACTGTGTGTCGGTAGCATCCCGAAGCGTTTACCTTGCCCTATCCATAACACACAAACGCCACAGTCTGTGTTGCTGTTTCTACCACAAGTCGACACCTTTTTATTTGCGCTGCAGCTTTGATATCGTTTCATTATGTCTCATAAACCTTGGCAGGGCAAGGTGCTTATCTCTGTTGTGAACGAGTGTGTATAAAGCGAAAAATCTGCAAACTAGGCCAACGACGGTACAACAACGTAAAGCAAGTGCTATCGATACTCCTTGAATAAGCCAAGAGAAAGAGGTTTATACGGATTAATAACTTGAGAGCTCAACTTGTCATCTGCTCGTGTGTACCAAAATCCATAAAATGAATTTGAAAGTTTACAATTACCGTCAAGATTGGAGATATTTTAAACGAATTCGTTTAACGATTTAAGGACGAATCAACATTACTAAATTTTTAAATTCTTTATGAAAACTTTATTTTCAGTGTTTTAAAGGTGAAAAATTTTGTTTTTCTTTAGATTTTTTGCACAAAGTTTTGCATTTGTAGTACTCAATTTAGCTTATTAAAAAACAAATATCAAAACAAACTTAACAACTAATCGTCCTAATATCTTCGAAACGCGCAATAACATAGAACTTTGGTATTTAATGCCACAATGCCCTTTGGTGGTGCGGTGGACATTTATTTGAGTTAGCTGTGCTAGGAACAGTAAAAATATTAAATGTCGATTTCATTTTGCCGCCTTCCCTTAACGGATCTACACATAAACTAGGGTATTCATTCTTTTTGTCACGTCATCAGTATTCATTCTTTTTCTCACGTCTTCAAATAGACGTATAGAAAGTTTCCTGATGGACAAAAGGACTCGTTTGCACCATGTATGTTAATGTAGGTTGCATTTAATAAGCGAAGCTCGTTTCCGTTTTCCCTGCATGGCCTTTTCTATACTGCCAATATTTCATCAAAATTTATTTGCTTGTTTTTTCTTTGCGATGCCTTAATGTTGCGAATTAATACACAAAACGACTCACAATTCGTGCTTGGTCGTCATCGTCGTTATGATGCTTTCTTCTTCGATTGCTTACTGGCGATAATTCGCTTTGCTGTTGGTGATGTGGCCAGTAGGAGAATTTTACTGTTAACCATCTGATGAAAACAATGTTATTTTAATGTAAAAGCCACATTGATGGATTATTTTAGTTTTCATGTGAATACTACACCGAATAAGTTGTTGTTCAAATAAAAGCATACAATTATTATGACTTACTATGCTCTTCAAGGTATGATTAATTTTGTTGATTTTCAGAAAAAGTTCTAGATTCTCTTTGCATTACGTATCTCTTACGTCATAGTATTAAAGCGTAAGAGATATGAAATTGTGCCAAACACAACCTGGGAAGAACGTACAACCCTATACAAGCGATCACTAACACCATATCAAAATGGATTGTTTCAATATGCAGCGGAAGGAAGTTCAGATGTAACGGTGCGTTGTTCGATACCCACACACACCTTTGTAGTACGCTTGCTAGGGGAAACTTTTCCTTTTTTCCAACTACCAAATGGCGTGCTAGGCAACTACCATCTACAAGGCAGCGATACGGCCTTGTTGCCCTAAGTTCAGAATTTCCCAGTTGATGTCCGTTAATTATCGACGCGGTTCACAACACAGCAGGGGAAACAGTGGAAACAGTGAATGTGTATGATGCACGTCATGCATGTCGGGTTTTAGTTGCATCTAAAGAATAGAAAATGAAACTAGAGGCATTGGTGCATGGGATGGTGAAAAGTAAAAACTGGACTGAAGTACATGAATGAGGGAATGGCTTAGGATAGTTAAATTACATTTCATGGTTCACTTCATCATTCAGTACTCAAAAATAATAGCTCTAGAACATTTATAAAACTGTGGTCACCATTTCAATTCTATGGTCAAAGATGTTTTCCTGATCTTTCATTTTCAATTTTAATTTTAATTTTTTATTTCAATTATCTTTTTAGGTCGTTCAATTGTGCTATTAGAGGTGTGTTTATCCACGGCAACGACAAACTAAACCGTTCTTCGCATCGATTTGTAAGACTGTAAACGGTAATGATACGATAGGATTCATCCCTTTTTTGTATGAGTGTGGAATTATATTCCCGAAGGAGCACTCTTTCGCCCAGCCCGCGACCAGCACGACAGTGTTGAGGGTCGTTTCGTTTCGAGCGTTCCATGGGAACGTCAATAAAATCCCTTCCCATCGTACTATCGACGGACTCTTGTTCGGTTATGGTGGTGTTACATGAGGTTGATGCAAGCATGATAAATTGGTACAGGCTATCCATGCACACTGTTTATTTCTGTATCAGTTAGCATTGAACTTTGAAGTAGTTAGTAAAGACTTTACACATGTATAGAAAATGTTAATATGTGGCTTATTGTTTATTCTTTTTGTATGATATATTCGTTCTTAATATCCATTCACTAAACCTATATGGCTCTTTGAACGTTTACCATAATGAAACAGAAAGCTCTTTTCCTTTTTGGACAAGACAACACTCAATTTAAAGGTTTTGTTTGACATACCTTTTTCTCCAAATCTCATACAACATCTTTCGTTTCGCTGTTGTCGAAAAACGTGACATTGCCGTGCGACAAATTATTCACCTTCATTTGGTCGCGTACAAATTGTCACTCGTGTTGGGACACCATTCAGTCAGCGATGATTTATGAAATGCACGACGATGCATTTCACGCCTTATACGTAATGAAACCAAACCGCGCGTCCAGTGCCGCTGGGCTACGGTTACAATGGTTTGGTTTGACGATTCTTGAGTTGTTGTGGCGGCGGCGAACGTTTTAAGTGATTGAGAATGGAATTGCGGTCGTATGGGCTCATTGACGACCGGTTGCATCATTTCCAACACTCGCAAGCTGGTTTACAGAGTTGCAATCGTTTGATTTCGCTAAAAGACGATTTGTTAACACAATTTTGGAGACCATCAAATTTGGTGGTTGTATCAAAATATAAAATAGTTGAATCGAAAATAAAAATTCTAGTATTAATTTCTATGTCCAGTACTGCTTTGAATACCTATTTGTGGTTATTTAAATAAAGAAGCCGTACCTGCTTCCCTTTTGTTTACCAATGTATAACCTGTGGAGCGTAGGATTTTGTAACGAACGTTGTGTATCATGCGGGCCACTTACATATGTGTGTCGAATTTATATTCTAAAAGTACCCGATAAACACCGGGTACCACACGATTCTAATTTAAGCAACCCTACTTGTTGTTTGTTCGTTCCCTATGCGCAGCACCGAATGCGGGCCCTCCTGAATTGTGTTGTGCCGTGTAGCAACCGTTGGAAAAGGTCCTGAACCGTCTGGTGCGCATGCTACCGGTGCAGTAAGGGTACGTTTCCATAGAAATAGCGAGCCGATTGTATGCGTCTATGCGTTTTAAAGGTCTTGACGAATGTCCACAGGATGTCCTGTGTACCCTTAATGTGACTCTGATGGTTGGGGTGGGTTTTTGTTCGTTAGGGTGTGGAAAATAGATGCTAGAGTTTTGAACAGACCGACACAACTGCCTCATACATGGACGTTCGTTATGTCTCGGTGACCGCGATTTTCCTTGATTGATCGAGCTTATCTGTTTGAGTGGGTAGCAGCTGCAAGGCCCGCAGCACATGTTTCCAACGCGCAACCTCAAATTAGAGTATGTAAAGCAAAAGGCATATTAAGGAAAGTTTTACCTACTAAAAGGCTTTCCTAGAACACAAAATACAAGGAAGAAACGTTGCAATGAAAGTTTGGTTCTCTCGACTCCTGTCTAGTAAAAGTATTGAAGGCTGGAAAAGTTTTCAAATCGATAATACCTTGACCAGATGATTACACACAATTTTAGGAAAGGTTTTTTTTTTAAGTATTTTGCATTAAGAAATATATTTAACCTTTTGAAGATGTTTCGTTGATTCATTAAAAGGAATGGTTCGTTTATATTCCTCTCTAGCAGGAGGTACGCAAATAACTACAATAGATTTGCCACTGAGTATCTTTGTACATGTCAGTGTGAAAATGTGAAAAGGCGAAGCAAAACCATGCAGCTTTATAGAAAGAGACTGGGTGGGTAGAGCCTACGCAAATGCGCTGGTCGTACTCGATGCGCCGGTGATGATGGCTTGACCGTAAATGAGATGGCATTAAAAATATGCTTCACTAAGCACAATGATTCAGTTTAAAGCATTTCGGCGTCGATGGAAACTAGCAGTCGAACACTAGGCTCCGAGGGGCCACTTCTAGCTCGTCTTAACTAAGCTCTGGCTGCCCTCTATCCCATACCATTCGGTATAGTTACATACAACCGTTTATTGCGTCTTCAACGGCCTTCACGTCGTCGTGGGCAGTCAACCACTATCCGCCCACCAGCCGCCGCTACCGTGGTGGATACCGAATAAGTTACGTGGATGAATCATCCGAAAACTATAGAGAGAGGGCATCTTGGATGTCGAGCTATGTGACTATGGCTGCGTAAGTTCCGAGTTGTAAACGTACCACTCACTTTGTCTTAAACTCTCACTTCTTGTGTTTCTGTGGTAGTGACGCAGGGAAATATCGCAGAGATCCTGAACTTTGGCGCATGCATTTACCAAACTGCTATCTACAAAAGCATACATGCAAATGAGTCATTGAGTTCAAGCTTCATCCGGTTTCGCAATCGTTGCCTGCTTCACACAAACCTGTCGGAATATCCAAGTTGTCCGGAAATGATCCAAATGGATGACGTAGTATAGTTGAAATTTTTTATTGTAAAATGTATTGATGTAAGAAATCTAAAACAAACAATCATTTTGAATCCCGAGATTAGTTTCCATTTCAGTTCAGTAAATTGCAATAATCGTCAAATGAACAGTGCTTGTATAACAAATATATATCTCTTAAAAATCTTTGGATTCCTTGAAGCCATTAGATTGAAAAATGTGATCATAACAGCATCGATCAACTCAGTAGTCGACTGTAAATATCGTACAGTTTTCTTTTTGCATTGCTGCAGTTCATAACCTTTCAGTCTTTCTCTCCACGTGAGCAGTGGTGTGGTGAAAAAGAGAGGTGAAACTAGAGGTAGAGTAAAAATTTCACACACAACGGTGGTTGCGGTCGGAACGTTAAACCAGAAATGGCTAAGAAATCATGAGGAGGAAGTAAGTTTTTTCCCTCTCTCTCGGCACCAGGAAGAAGGGCAACTCTCGCCGTATGTACCTTATAACACCACTACCAGGCGTCGCTGAGAGATGGCCCAAATGACAGGAAACTCGTAATGGTCATTAAAGTAAATATGTTAAGCAAACACGCGTACACATACGTGCTATGATGTACACACCGCCAACGGCTGACCGAAGCAGAGCCATTTCTCTGGAACGTACCGGGGAAACGTTGGAACAGCAGTTCCATCCGTTCCATGCGAGTGTGTGTATAAGAAGAAGGGTGGTTTCGGTGCACTTTTGTTTGTCGGTCAATTTAAGTGCGCTAACTTGTACCGAACGAACTTGGATGGGGAAGGCGCAGGTGAGAGGCAGATCTGTTAAAAGCTTAAGACACTACAAAAGCACAAATGTACTGCGTATACCTGCATGCCTATGCTTAAGGCAATGCGGGTGGTTTGTTTGGAATCGTGGAGTATCATGATGCACAAATCTGTCACTTTCTTTTCGACGCTTTTGTGCCAGCTCCAAGCCACAGACAATTTTCGCATCTCCTGCAAAGACGGTGCTGGCGCTTGGCGACGTTTCAACTTCGTCATGGTTGCTTGAGTCGTTTTGTGGACAAAGGAAAATTAAAAAAAAAAAACAAAACGCAAAAGGGGTAGGGATGGTGTATTATGGAAGACATGAAGGCGAAGTCATGGAGGGAACCCCCAAAGAGGAGGGGATGTTTTTATTTACGAAACACTTTGCACAGTCTGATTTGCATGCCCGTGCAAATTAGCGAGACTATGAACGAATCGCTGAACCTTCAAATGATTATTTTTTTGGCATATCTCTCACTATCATACTTCACGTTGTAACGTTTGGTGGTTTTTCTAGACGTAATGTATTCATGTTTTTTAAGACAACCTAGAGAGTGATTTTAAGATAAACTTAAAATAAGCGTATATATTGCTTGTTACATATCAAGCCTGTCCCAGCGTTATTCACATCGTTGGCATAAGACATATTGGCGAAAAATTCGTACCTTTGCTAGTCTTGCCGAAAGAGAAATCGTGAATTTATCTTCAATTATACCATATAAGGTGTTTTGTAATGATCGAAAGGATCGTTGTGATATATAAGTGAGCTAAAAACGTGTGCTAGCGTGTCGAAAATATGGTAAAGTGAAGAGTGATTAACTTCATATCCGCGCGATAGGAGGTTTTGCTTGTATCGAAATTTGCATATATCGTCGATGACATCATAAGCACTGCTAGATCCTTGTTTTAATGTTAAGTAGCATCACCTACGAAAAATATGTGAGACAAATTTATTTTGTTTTTGTATTTCATTTTCAATTGTACATCTACTTTGTGAATCCTTTTCAAGAATATGTGTTTGGTCGCTCGCTCTACTTCTTTGAACGGATTTGTCAGTTTAATTAACCGTCTAATTGTGCTGGTATGCAAAAAGGTTGTATTAAATGTGAACTGCTTCTTAAGCGATTGTCATCGCCTGAAAGAGAAGATATTTTCAGCTTTTTTAAGATATTTGGGATACGTATTGGGATACTGCTGTCACCAAATGATACGACACTAACGATCGGTCAGAATCGTTCGAAGATCACGATTTCACATTATATTTGTGTTGTTTTTTTTTTTAGATTTATTTTATTCTATTTTTATATACTTATTTATATCTCTCCTAAATCATTATAACATCCTTGTGCATGGATGAGCCAATTATGGTTTGACTAGTGATAGTAAAAAACCAGTCCCAAACGTGAGAATGGGCCCAGAATATATGCTCCACACTATCCTAAAAGAAACTCGCTATATGTTGGAAATCATAACGGGAAGCCTGCCTGCTTTTGGTTTCCTTTTATTTGCTCCGACTTTACCACGTTGGGTTGAGGAATCTTGCTTAAAATGGCTGTTATGATGGTAGATTTGCTAAGTTGGTTCCACCGGGAGCACGCGAGACAGAGCCCAAAGAAAACAGCACAACAAGAAGGGCCCTGCCGTGTGTCGAAATCAATCAACTTCCTCAATCAAGCGAACAATTTCCTCTACCGGCAATGAAGATGACGACGAGACTCTGGCGACGATCATATCACCATTACCACCTTACATTCAGCTGCCATATTTGCTGTATAGTATGAATGTGTGTGTATGTTCCTCCATAGCGGAGATGATTTTTGGTGATTTCAAATGTTATTTTTTAGATGTCTCGGAGCCCATGCGACTACCGAACAGATTGGTGTTACCACAGGCAAAGAAACGTTTATTTTGAAGCTTTTTTTTCGAACATTTGTTCATACCTTCTTATTTCTTAAACAGTGTTACTGTATTAGAGCGCACTATTAAATATGTTTTTTTCGTTCGCTCTGTCCTAGTTGGCAGGCGCGTAAGATGAGTCCATACGTTTTTGTTTGTATTCGATTTTTCATATCAAATTCATGCGGATGCATGAAATACGAACACAGCATAGTAAGGAAAAGAAAAACCCAACTATCGTGCTCCAGTTTTAGTTTCCCACATACTTTGTTGTTCGCACTTTTGTTTTTTATTGCTGAATGAGCTTTGTTTAGCATATTGAACGCTAAAATCGCTGGTTCGAACTTTTTCTTCCGCCTTGTGCATTTGGGTCTTATCAGCAACACTCAATGATAAGAACTTAGGACACTGTGTTATACAAGTGTTTTTTGACACTGTGTTTTTTGCCCTACCAACTTGTTGTTACCAAGAGCAAACTACAAATCCCATCTACAATTTGGAAAGTGGTGATTTTTTTTAAATGATACGACTTAGGTTTGCATATTTCAACAAAAGTTTCTATTGTGACGACTGACGGACAATTGTGTTGTAGAAGGCACATCATTAGCACAGTAAAAGAAACATAATCTCCTGCTCGATCGGTCGAGTACGGACGGTATATTATTTAAATCGAGTTTCACTGTTTGCATCTGCTTTGCATCCTTTGGTACATGGCGCAAACCCATGGTCCATGGCGCTGAACCGTATCGCGTGTCGAATCGGATCCATTGTTTCAGTGCATTGTGTAGCCGCCAAGAGCCATTATGCCATGCCTCGTCCGTCAGCCATTTTTTTAAGAGGCGTCTGTGGCCGGGCGTTTAGTGTAGGCGGTTTGATTGTTTTCTTTGTATGTTTGCTCTTCGTTCACCTCTCACTCCCTTTTTTGGATTCTCAGTACTCGATCCCGCCTGGGATAGTCCGCTCGATTTAACTCTGCTAGGCCCAAGCTAAAAGCGAAGGGATAGCATGCAGTAAAATCCATCACATATACAAAACTTTCAGATCTCGAACAACTTTCTTTCCGCTTTGGTATGGGTAGCACCGATCTATGAACTCTGTCAGCCATGCAAAACTCTGGCAAAGAATAGAAATAGTAGATTGCGTTTCGGCTGTACAGTTTTTGTGCGCTAGTGACACGGAAAGGCTGATATTAATCGGGAATAGAAAAAAGTTTGCTTGATTACTTTAGAGAGATACAGTTTGATAATTTATCAATTAGTTAATTCATGTTTTTTATTATTAGTTTTTTTTTAGATTTTTATTATTTTATTAGTTTTTTATTATTTTAATTTATATCATCATGTTATTATTGTGAAAACGGTTTAATGGATATTCTCCTGTTTTAAGTATTTTTTTATTTTCATTTGTATTTATTGTTGTGAATCATTATAGTTTTTTTAAGCAAATAGGTGGTAAAACGAATTTCCTATTGAGTAAATTCTAGAAAAATGCATATCGCGTCCAATTGATAGTAATTTCTGGGGCTTGTAATATATACATTTTTTATATAAATTTTTTGCCCTTTTTGCCCTTGCACCATTTTCTTCCCTGTGGGCTGAAGAATATAAATGTAGTTGTTTTCTTTTTTTTATTAGCCATTGTTTCTGTGGTATACACACACAACATCGCTGCTGGGTCAGTCACGCCATGTTGTATATGGTGCATTAACAGCATATCGAGAGGGCCAAACGTAGGTGGAACCTATCCTTCGGAGCCATGAACCATGGGCCGTTCATCACGATACTTTCCGAGCACCGAATAATCCCATTCAGTGTGGAGGAAGCCCAGTCTGCTTCTCTATATAAAACATGCAAAGAGAAACTCGCATCGAGCGCCTTCCCGATGCCTAAATCATGGTCAATAATTGAACGACGGCGTTGACGAGGGCAATCGTAAAACCATTAGACGTGCATGCTGGGAAGCTTTATGAGTGCGCTCTTTTTATACTTCTAATCGATACGTTCATGGACGATGGAAGAAAAACGCGATTCATTATGTTTGTTGAAGGAACAAAATATCGAGCGTTACTGTTTTATTTTTGTATATTTCTGCTTGTATAGTTTACGAAAACATCAAACTTATAAAAGTTGTTGTTCAAAGTACAAAAAAAGCTTTCAGAGCACAAATGATCGTTTTTCAAATCCACAAATTTCACCCCTGTCGTTCGTTGTGCGAGCAACTTGCAGTAAATTTGCAACAAACCCCAGTGGCACGATGCCAATAAACAGTTCACACCTTTTTCCTAGCGGCTATACTCCGACCGGGACTGCAGCATGCTGTCCAAAGCGGCGACTTCGTGCCACCGTTTCACCTTTTCAAATCGCGTCGTGACCGGCACTGGAGTCTCACGGGACAAGGGCGAGGAGAGTGGAGTGGTGGAAGAGGTAGAGAAAGGTTGGTTCCAATCTATTTCAGACCATCAGTTTGGAATCTGGTCTGAGTGCAACACACTCCTCCCTGATTTGCAGGGAAGTGAATGGGTTGGCCATCGTAACGAATCCGGTTTGGTCGGGTTTTGGATCATATGGAAACAAACGTGCGGATTGGAAAGGCACGGGCATGAGACATCGTTCGATTTGTTTCAGTTGGCCACAGCAGTTGGCATCCTCGAACGGTTGGAGCATATTCTGCAATGATTTGGCGTTTTCTCAAGATTTTAGTTGAAAGTTGCGGTAGAAAGGCAAAACGACAGGGTGCATACGCGATCGCATCTACTCCGAGCTCGATTGGGGACGTATGTAGCGGGAGACACTTAAAACAGATTAGAGAAAGAGTGGTTTGATGTTACGGATTGCAGTAGAGTAATGTCGCAGCAGTAATGTAGGGCTTTCATTCGCTTTGAAAGTGTAAGAATCTGTGCCTTAAGATTAGATAGTAGAAACTTAAGATTAGATAGACACACAACATAAGAAAAATGACCGAGAAGTACTTTACTTCAGACAAACATATACTCCCTTATCAATCACGCTCTCTTTGTCGAACCAGACTGTGTATGTGTGTTGATAGACAACTGGAAATTATTTTAGATCATTCCTTTATCTTCGATCAATCATTGATGTTGTCGAAACGAAAGAATAATCACATGGCAACTTGCCGTTTGTGTGGATTTCTTCTACGAGTGCGTTATTATAGAGTTAACGGCCAGTAGAAAGTAATAAAATATGTTAATATGGCGAGAAAAAAAACTATACAAAAAATAAACTATTTTTCCTTCTTTTTTGTTGGAACGATTCAAAGAAAACAGTAACTATATTGATTTGTACCGATCGATAAAATCGCTTGGGAATAGTTTATACGTTCTTGACATCTACCAGATTTAAATATATTTATTTCTAGTTAATATAGTTCATTGCTCTGCAGTTCAACACCGTTCGTTGAGAGGCAAGATGGTGCTAGATATGGAATCACGACTGCCTATCGATGAAGCTCGCATACTCGCCTAGTTTCACTCACTCAATGTGAATGCGTTCACTTACCAGGTGTAAAATTCGAGCACACAGTCGTTTTGTAACGTGCAATTATCCGGTCCGGTCCGTGGCGCAAGATTAGGGAAAAGTGCAGCCTCAAATCGAACGTAAGCGTATGTCTTTCTCTCCGGAAAGCGTTTCGAACGGAAAATCCCAAACTGCAGAACTGTCTGCTCATAGTCAACCACTCACACACACACACATACGCTGACCCGGTTTACCATCCGGATCGACGAGAGAAAGAGACTCCCGGCAGTAGGAGTCTGGTAATGGGCATCCAATTTTGCACCGCAATTGCAATCGGCTCCTAATTCGCCAACCTCTCTGGTGTTTGTCTGGTTTTCGTGGTTTCCGAGGAGAAATAAAGAGAGATAGACAAAGAGAAAGAGAGAGAGAAATATAGAGAGAAGAAGAGAGAAATATAGAGAGAAAAAGAG
>JXXB01032411.1:0-12474 GCA_000956275.1 Anopheles koliensis | reverse complement strand
TTGGTAACGATGCAACGAAAAACTGGTTGACGATCTAGTGAATAGGACAAACGGTTTCATGACAAACCACAACAATGATGTGAGAAAAAACCAGCCCAAGTAGCGTTTTAAGTTTTAAGGATAAAGTGCTTTAATTTAGGATGCATAAAAACAAAACAATGGAAGTGCAAATACTTTTATTTGCAAAAGAATATCAAACCGATTGAATTTAATGATAAAGCAATTAATTAAATTCTTACATTGTTCAAGAACAAAATAAATTATAAATTTTCCAGTCAAAGTTAAACCGTGTTTCCCCTTTCTCTTATTAGTATTTCATTTATTAAATAGAATCTTTCTGTCGAGTGCAAATTGTCCTAAGAAAAAAAAAACAGATTCCCTTACACACAAAATGGGGCACTCGATTGGCTCTGAGGCAAAAAAAAAACTAGTTTGTACATTTTCATATGAAGAAGCACCGAAAGACTCTTTCGATGTTCCAGTCTCGCTTGTTTTTTCCCTCCAGATGATAAAACGTACGCTTTGTACTTGTCAAGTTGAAGAAATGGAGGAATATTTTACGAAACTTGTTCCCGGCACCCGTCGAGGAACGCTCGATGGTTGGTGCGCGATGGTTTTGCCTGCAGCTGAAAACTTGCGAGCCAACGTAGCGCAAATGATTGACGATGCTTTTACGCTTTTTGACGTATCCTTCCACCAGCGTTTTGCTGCCAACACTCGCCGGGCGCCGCGCGTACTCGGGGCGCCTTTTTCTCAATATCCAATTTTACCGCACCAGACGAAAATACGATCCTCGAGCGGTGCTTCAGCGCATACTTCAATATGGTTCAGAAGAAATCATTTGGTACCATCTTCACCGCACATCGATATAAAACATGAACCCAATAGGTTTATGGCCGATTTCGTCGAGGACAACGGGTCGAGGACTGCTACGCTTTGGAGCTATCGACACACTGTGTCATACATGATTATGACCATCAATCGAGCATTGAGCAGCTGGCATTTGAGCATGCTGTTCTCTGACCTACGAAGGAGATTTGGTTAGCAGCGGTGGTTCGATGTATTGCAATCAAAGATTTTTGTTTTATTCAAGAAAACTGATGAAGATTTGTGCAATGGAAATTGCGTTTCTGTGTCGTAATTTTTTAACATGCTCGAGCACTATATTGGCATAGATTGTGTTGGCTATTGATTTCAAAT
This sequence comes from Anopheles koliensis, assembly GCA_000956275.1. NCBI lineage: Eukaryota > Metazoa > Arthropoda > Insecta > Diptera > Culicidae > Anopheles > Anopheles koliensis. Next base: position 11,274 of record JXXB01032411.1, on the reverse strand, counting down.
ATTATATTAGACGAGTTTCATGATAGTGATACATGTCCAAAACCAGCATGTTTACTTTGTAGTATATCAATTTTAATATCAGATATCACTCACCAAAATTGGCTCGGCTATTCAAAGTAAGCAGTTATATCATCCACTACACTTTCATGCAATTTTCATTTTCCTATCCATTGCTTTGGCAACAAGTTAATCAAATGTGAGTGCTAACGGAGTTCTTTTGAATTCGGTACGTACGAATGCTTGTACCTGATATCAGCGAGATTGAAAACCAAAAAAGAATCTACCGGAACCGAACAGTGATTGAATACTGTCGAGTACGTTCGCTCATCTATTGATTCTCTTTTCACTAGTACTATTATAAGCCAATCAAATTCAGTACTCCTTCATCAGCATAAACATTCTCGAGCCGAAACTTTCCCCATACGGCTACAGGCGTCTTTAGCCGTATGTGAAATATTTCGACTGGTACACGTTCCCGGCTACGATACTCTAAAAACAGTGCCTTCCGGAAAGGAATCAACTCCTTCAGAACATGATCCGCAACACTTTCTGATTAAAGCCAACGGCGTCAATCAACCGAGATGCGAGCACTGGCCCATACCCGTACGTTCCGTTCCATTCATCCACAGACTCAAATTAAGGTCCTACTTCCGAGCGCTCCTTCAGGGGCTTCCCACCATCGAAAACCTATGTCGCAATCGGTACACTCGCATCGTGTCTAATCCTCCAGGCAATGAAGAAACACCACCACCTCGGCCACCATCATCATCATGCGAGCTTATCTTATACAACTCTCGGTCCGAATTTATTTCGACGGCACGACGACTGCTTTGTGTGCCGGGTTGCAGAATTACTATTTCACAACCCCTGAAGGCGCTGGAAGTAGTACTGGAATGCTTGTGGTACAGTTTCTGTTGTTATCCTGTGCTGCTGTGTTCGCTCTCTACGCGCTTTTTTCTTCCCTCAAACAGTAGTAGTTCATTTGGAGTTATTAGAACGAAAGACACAGGAATAGGAAGACAAAGTGGAAGGAAATGGATCCGTCCACCAGCAAAATAGCAGGATAAAGAAGGAAATAATTAAAAGATAACTTTCACCCAAATTGAAGCAAGTGCAAGCCCGGCAGCAAATTAATCTTCTCGGCAAGAAGTGTGGAGTGGCGAGTAGCATGGAGGAAAACTACGCCCCACGCCTGTTCGGTCAGTCCTGAAACAGCCGGTAAAGAAGTGACCGATGATTAAGGCTCTGTTAAAATACGACCCTGCTTTTTCTGTAGCGTGATTGCGACGGCTCAACCAGCACTCGTCATTTGGCAACCAAATGACCACCCAATAAGACTGGGAAACTCGGGCAGTTTGTGTCCAGTATGACTATCTCCGTGCGTTTCTTTTGAAGTTAAAGTGTCAGTAAAGACTCCTGCCCGCTTGAGTATACGCCGTAATAAACGAAAATGTCTGTGCTAGTGGTTCAGATTTTCCAGTTGCGTACAAATTCCAGCGGCTTTCGTTTGGAAATATTCCGCTAGCGAATATTCGCTAAGATCATTCTCAAAGCGGAATTCCTTTCACCAAACTTCACTCGGTCGGAAAATCGTGCCAGTCATTGCGATTGTGCGTGGAATGTTTTGCACGCGTTGGTTTTTTTTATGTCGCATCCTCTCTTCATCTACTTCTAGTTACATTTCACTCAAACGAAGCAGTCTGATCTAGTAAAATGAAACGATTCGTATATAGACCTCGTGGAACTTGGTGCTCGGTTTTCGGATGACGTTTCTGAACGTGTCCGCAGATTCAGGTCACGGTGAGTGGCTCAAAGTAGGCAAAGAGGAGTCTGCATTTACGGCAATGTCTGTTTCAGGAACGTGATTACTGACAAATTTTACGACAATTTGTTTCATGAATTTGGTTGAAAGATTGCTTTCGGTTTAATGAAATGCTCCCATAAAAATAGCATAAAAATTATTCATCCTGGAATCAGTTTTGTTTTAGAAGATACTTAGCGTAAAAACTAAAATAATGAAAAAATAATGAAAATAATATTCACATTTTCACGTATCCCATACAATTACAACATATCCCACATTTCATTATGTTACCAGAATTTCAGTATATCCGTTAGTTTCTATGTCACCACTATGCAGGCAGACGCAAACATTGACCCTTTCATATCGATCGGATCTATGACGGAAGAACAATGTGTGTAGCAATTGATAAATGACTTTCTTTTCCCATTCACCACCCATCGGTTTGTGCGGTGAGCATTCTGCACCGTTCTGGATGACCGCTGCGTTTTGGTTGCACAATTTGGACTCTTAATAAAGATTCATTACTTTGATAATCAATATTTATATTTAATGGTCAGTTTCGAATTAATGACATCTAATTAATTATGCCCAACGCCAACAACGGCCACGCGCAATTGGCGCAGTGTTGGCGTTTCACTCCGGAGCATATTGGGGCCGTTTGGACTGGCGATCAGCGCTGCACCCATGGCTCAGTGTTAACCATTCGTGTGTAACCTCCCCGTGCGCGGCCTTCGGTTTCAATGAGCTGCAGACAATGCAGTTTTCCGGTCGGCCAAATAAGCATAATTTGGGTTGGATTGTCTTGCCTGGAATTTCTCTTAAGGCCGTTCGGCAGCGAGGTCATAATTTAGCAATACGATTTCATGATTTGATTGCACTCGATTCATTGGAAAATACTGCACTAATGAGGTGCTTTCGGACAAAAAGTATGCAGCAACTGCGGCATTTGTATGATAAAAGAAGGCTTTTATACGTCAATTGTGCTATGTCCTTCGAATTCATAGAGAAAATATTAATTGTGTATAAGATAGAAATTATATTATGAAACAACATGCAGAAGAAAAATGTTACAAAACAGAAATAATATCTGTCTACATTTAATGATATCGGAGTTTGATTTTCAGCCGATACCAGTTGGATTAATTTGACGTGCAGCTACCATCGAATAGTAATCCACAGCCAATGTATATGAAAACAAGAGCTTGCATATTACGATTCGGTGGTAGCTACAAACTATTCTAACCTAGCTGGCAACGGGTGTAAAAGCAACTTAAAAAACTGATATAATTCCGCTTATCAACGGTTCGGAACGATGGTCCCTATTATTTTTTTTATATTTGCCTTAGGGCAAAAGTATTTTGAACCGGCTTATGTTGAGTAAATAAAAGCTAATCATATTCATGATACACAATATGACACCTTTCGGCAGCGATTCCCAATTGAAATCGACTCTGACCAACCTTCTCGTGGTCTGCTCACTTGTGTCCGGCGGATTTCGGAGTTTGCCAGGGATTTGTTATTTCTGACAGTATCCTTTTGAAGATTTTCCTCCCCGCTCTCAGAAGGATTGTTTGTGAGAATTTTTTTTAATCAATTCGTTTTCAGTTGCAAACCAATCTTCTTCCAGTCACAGAACAACAAGAGGGCGTTTAATCAACGTGGGTGGTGGCAAAAGTTTTGATTATCTTAGGCTAAAAACATTTCATTTACTCAAACTTCATAAGTTAGACATTTTTCGTTTGGCCTTAATTTATTTTAGAGAATTCCATGGTTGAACAATAAAAGTATCTCCAGCAGTAAAACTGATTACGTGGAAAATCCAGTGTGTATAGATCCATTTGTATTCCGTATTTCATTCAAGTAAGCTACAGAGATATACAAAGCACAAGTTTTGAAGAACTTTATGTACTATTTTAGTTTGCTATAAGTTTTATAACACGAAACAATTGGTAAAGTAATGGTTTCAAATAAATATTGTGTTTAGTCATTGTAAAACAATCTGCTTCTAGGCCTATCCATATGCATTTGTAAGGTTTATTTATTCAGATGCCTTAGTATCTTTTGGGACAGCGTTTGTTGACGACGGATGATATCGCTCCCTTCCGATCATACGCCTAAGGTTATGCATAACTTGAATGAAACTCAGAAGGTTATCAAGGAAGAATCCTTTTCAGAGGCCCCACGGCAAGATTGACCGGAATAGAGACATGACATTGCTCTTGTACGTTTAGGCCACTGAATAACAAAATGATCCACGGGGAAAAAAGAAGTCACTCCACGACGACAAGGGGAATAAAATATGAGTATGTTTGGTTCGTTCAATGAACCATGAAACGAAGCAAAAATCCTGTGGTTCCTTGACTTGTGGGATAGTGACGGCACTTTTCCAGCCTCGAAGCGATAACCTTTTGCTGCCCTGCTGTCTGTTACAACCTTCGCTGCAGTTCGAGAGACAACCGTTCCTCGCTTCTTCGAGAACTACCCAAATCGTACCACCAACCTCCGGGTGGGCTTACTTGCCAAGCACTATTAAATTTAATGATGCTTAATAGAATAAGGATTAAAATTTAATGAAAGTCGAGATACACATTGTTCCATCAAGTGGTAGAGCGTGCCGTGAAGCCTTTTTCGCGCCCATTAAGGGGCATGGGTTCTACGATCTGACGCTGCCAACATTGCTTAAGAGTTCTGGCGATACTTGCGATTCTTATCTTCCGCTCATTAGCTCCGACGAATCGGTGCATGGGATGGGCCTGAGCATGAAATCTCTCGGTGATCCATCCGCCACTTTGATGCTAATGATTATTGAAGATGGCGTTGTTTCTGGTTAATTTCGGAAGATTGAGACAGTGAGCGAAAAATATTTGCAAAAAAAAACATGCAATCACACACCCAGCCTCGCTGTATTTTTCGCTCAACTTCATTCGTTTTGCCTCCCCATGTGGTAAGGAAAGTACAAGAACACATAAAACGGTGGGAAAACGACGCTAATCTCGTGCATAGCACAAACCACAAAATATCAGAGGCAACCGTGGAAATGAAGCTCTCGTGAAGTCTGCACTCGTCCTGCGGTGCATAGCATGGACGAGCGACGGATGGACTAATGGCCGTTAAACATAATGATAATTAATAAAGTCATAATTGGTTCAGATTGCGAATTAAGATCAGTACGAAATGATGACAATAAATTGACCGTTTAATTAAAAGTTCTACAAAAAAGTTCGTCCAGTCAGAGAACGCGAGCTTAAAGGAAGTACTTGGTACTGAAGATACGTTTTTATCTTGCTTCAATCTATTCCCACATAGTGTAACAACTCTCTTTCGAGCCAGAAAATACGTGTTTCTTATTCCGTAATTGTAAACAACACTGACAAGAATATTTTCTACTCAATACTCATCTCACGTTTGAGTAAAAAATATAATACAATCAGATGATAGCATCGTTAAAGATTTCTACACTCGCCTTAACAAAACATGTTCTTGCCTCGGTGCTTATCCCTCGAGAGTTTTGTGTTTTACACCAAATAATAGATGTTCAAAAATGCTCTCAAGAAGCTCACGTGTTTCAAGTACCAGTCACTTCCAAAAGCGGCAATTCAATAGATATATGATGCTTTCGAGTGTTTTCTCCACTTTTGGGTACGGTCAACCAAAAAACCTTCTTCCACGTTCTTTTTCACCCCAGAGAACCGGCCGACATCAGTACAAACCTCGAAAGCACTACACAATGCAGCTTCTGGACGTTATCCGTTTTCTGACTGCTGGTTGTTGAGGAGCGACGCGTCATTTGTAGTGTTGATAGACTTATATGTCCTGGCTGGCCAGGATACGTGGTGTCAATGATGATGGTGAGGCTTTCACACTTCTGCTTCCATTTAGAGCATCGACACGGCAATAACAATAACAATCACTTCATATTGGAGTCGGGTGGCTCCGTTCCAGAACCCACCACCGAATAGGAAGGCTTTCAGCGCTGCCCCTTCCACCGCCGTTGGTTCCGGCGCCTAACTTAACTAAAGCGATGAAATCCTCGTCTATAACGCACCACATCCTTATAGTCATAGTATCAACAAAAACAGCCAACACTTCTTACATCCGGACCTGTTTTTATTTCGTTGGACAATGTTTGAAGGCAGAAAGAAAGGAAAAAAACATCGTACCCCGGCATGGAAATGTGTTTCCCGAGCCTGAGCAGCGCCAGCGATGAGAAATAACAAAACTGGCTGGCCCAAGAAGGCTGCAAATAACGTAGCGTTCCGTTTCTTACGCCTATCTTCTGGTAGGGTAGGTCGATAGGTGACCGGCGCTGGCTGAGAATCGCCCCACACCAACCATAATCATAAATTGTCGATCGTTATTGAAAAATAAATATTGGAATATAATAACGGCCCACTTCTGGGCCGATTACTGCAACGAATGGCCTCCCAAGTGAGGGTGTATCCGAATGATTCCGGGTGTTAAGTGATGGGAGAGCCTTAGAGGGGATACATACCGGAAACCCCGTCCGTCGATCCAGCCTTCCTGTTACCGTCATCTTTCCCTGAACCAACGTTCAGCGGTCCAGTGTGTAACAGTGTAGGTTTGCTTCAGGCGTGACTGCGGAGGTGTGAGCGGTTCATGTTCATGATAATCATTTTTCTTGTAAAAAGGATGTTTTTATTGTGTTCGATTATGAGCTAAAAGTTATGGTCGATGTTTTAGGTGCTTCCCGGTGAGGGTGAGCTGCACTTAACAACGGTTGTTGGATCAGAAAATGGTTCCAATAAACTTACGTCCAAGGTAACGAGCGTACCGTCGGTGACATTTTTTCTTCTTACACCTAGAGACAGGAAAATTAATTGCTACTCAAAGAATAGAGGTATTCAAATAATAAACAGCCCCAACCACTATTATCAGGAACAAGATGATTATTATTATGAAATATATTTTTTAATGTTATTCTTGGAAAACGTTGTTCTTGGTATATTTATCAATTAATCATATAATAGTGAACATTGGATTGCTAGCATGCTTGTCGTAACTTGAATATCATAAATTATATAACTGACAAAATTTTCACGATTCATGAGTTTTTCCTTGCCACACGAGAGTCATTGCGAGCACCCCAATCCTTTCCGTGCATGTAATCCTTCTTCTGAGGGTGTGCAAACGTGTTAAAATGTTCAAACAATGCAGTACATCGCGAGCCCTACGGCATAGAGATCCAAACGACGGGTTCTACCAGGACGCACAGCTTGCACGGCTGGACAAATAAATCACTCGTACCTAAGGCTGCGTACTCCACAACCCATTCAGGGCTACCTCCATTGCCGTTTATTAGATTACATTTCCATCAGCAGTCACGGCAGCACGTTTTGCCAATGTTAGAGACTGCTGTAAGCAAAATGGGCAGCATTTGCTGATTCGACGTTTACCGATGTTTCGGTACTGCTGCTGCTGTTCGCCAATATCTGCCACACCGGGGGGAAAAGTGCTATGACCGGCAATTCACAAGAACGCGTGTTTCGACATCGACTGGTGCGGTTGCAATGAGAACGTCTTGCTCACTGCCACTATAAGACAGAAGACCGTACCATTGGCCTCGAAGGGTTGGCCTCTAGAAGAGGGATGAAAAAAATTAAGCAAGCAAAAAAACGTTAAGTAAAATAAAATGCTACTACGCGCCGGCACCAGAAGGAAAAACGGGTCCGAGCGCCAGAAGGGGCCACCGAACGCATGAAGTGTTTTTACGGAATACAATTTTGTTGTTTCGATTCAATAAAAACAATCTGTGAGTGATTGGGTGAAATTTATTTACTTTACTTCTGGCCATTCTCATGGACATGGACCCTGTTTAGCACGGGCATCTTAACGAAGACGCATTTCCTTTCGATTGCTCAGTTCGGTTGTTCGGAGTGCCGTTTTCCTTTCAGCTTCTTCTACAGCGTTTTGTACTTTTGTCTGAATGTGTGTGAGAATTGACATTTTTCATTCCAAAGCACAACGCTGGTGGAAAAAGGAAGAGATGTCGAACGGCTAAGAGAGGTTTATTTACTCGACATCCCCAGTCAAACCATCTTCGTTGCTTGTGAAGATGGAATTTCTTGTGAGCGCTTTACTTCCTGGCGTCCGTCGGAGTGTGAGACCGTTTGTCAAACGTACTGAAAAGCGACTTTCTGTTTACGTTCGCTTTGTTCAATAGCGATGCGATTTCTGTGCCTTGATGCTTCATAAAATGATAATGTTTGGAAAGAATATTGATTTTGTAAAATGTCTCAGCTGATTGCGGAAACAAAACGCAGATTTTTTTATACATACCGTTTCATTTCTATGTAATATACATTTATTTATTTCGAGTCAAACAGATAATATATTGAAATTTTTTATATTTTTATCCACCTATCAAATTTTCCTAAGAGTTTAACATTTAAAATGAACAACGTTAAAATTTTAAATAACCAACGTAGATGAATCTATTTCTTGCTCTTAATTCTACATAACTAAGAGAGAATGTCTAAAGTTATATCAATTTTATTTTTATAATTAATTAAATTTTTACATCTGCATTTTATTATGTTAAGAATTAGTATTTCGTATGTTAAAAAACATGTGAAATGAGCTGTTTAACTGATGACTAAACATTATTGCTGCTGATATTAATTCTTTGTTCTAAATTGTTTTAAAATATACATCAATAAATTTTAATACAAAAAATGAACTTCTTTTCCTCTAACGCATTTTTTTATGGACTAATATTTTTTTAAATTGAATAATCTTTCTATTACATTCATTTTATATTTCAAAATGTTACATATAATTTAATATTCATCAACAAAACAACGCTCATGAACGTTAAAATTGTATACATTTTACGCTAAAATTGAAGCAGAATTTAATGAGATTTTCCTGCTTTTCTCTAAACGTGGGCAACGAATTGCGTCGGCCACTATGTACCAGTCCAATATTATCGTACACAAGATTGACCTCACGTGCCCGCATCACCTACATTGTGTTTCTGCGTGGATATTGCGTACTTTATGTACTCGATCAGGCTCGTATCGGCAGGGTGCATTTGCCAGAATTTTAAACATCATTGCAAACCTTTCGTGCGACGCACTGAAGATGGTGTGTATTTATGTGTGTGGGTATATGTGGTGTTTGCTTAAGTCAACACTAAAATCATTACCATCAACAATGGTGACCCTAGCAGCAACCGGATGAAACAGCGGTATGTTAATAGCTCGCGGAAAACTGATGCCATCAAATTGAAGCCGCCCCGGCGCCACGTATGGCCTAGGATTCGTGGTCACTACGGGTAAACAATCGGACACACACACTCACCGGGAGGGCAGGACGTGTCGAATGAAGCATAAAATCGAGCGATGCTCCAAAACCACCGAACGCATATTTCCCATCCCGGTTTACCCGCCTGCCCACAAAGCCCATCGTTCGGGGAAGGAGCACAATGCAAGCACTGATTGAGACACAAATTCGTTCATAATTTTAAACCAACAGACTTCCGCTGCACCGTAGGCACCTTGTCCTTGCACGACCCGAGCAGGGCTGAGAAACGGCCGTGGCTGATGCTCGCAAATACTCGGAACGACAACCACAGGCGACCGTACCATAACGAGCAACCATCCCGGTGGCTTTTGAGGTATTTATGAAGCCCGGACTTAACGTGACGTTTTCGCGCTCTGGCGAGTTCTTCGTCGAGATTTCATTTGCGCAGCACATTCGATACACTACGTTCGAGTTTCGGAAATTTGCCTTCATGTACACGGCACAAAGTAGACAGTTTTGCAAACTCTCATTCGCTTCCGGTGCAAAATATAGTAAGAAGGTGCAAAGTCTGCCACTCTCGTGCACAATTGTTTATGCTCGAAACCACCGAAACGCCCGGTTTTACGCGATATCACAACTCGCGTTTATTCGCAAACTCGTTACCTAGCATGACGAGTACGAACATGGTGTGTTGAGTGTGGCTAAGCTGAATGATACTTCATTATACATTCATTGCTGGTACTAATAGATTTTCACCATGACTGTTGTAACGAGTAACACTTTTGTACAAATAGTACGTTTATGTAGATGTATCAATAGTTATTTCATTTTTTATCAAAATACAAAAAAGGAAGCATGGACGCTTGAGTATTCTAGAATGTGGTTAAAAGTTCTAACGTTGTACAATATTTTTTTATGCACAAAAGTGTGTCTACAATTCTCATCAAACCACTAGCAGCCTCTCGTGTTAACGATGCGTCCAAGTAGGCCATAGCCCTCACGCCATCGTACGATTTAGTACATCCCCTCTCCAGTGCAATGTTTATGGTTTTGTTTCGGACGTTTACGATTATTATATCCATTGCTTTCTCCGGCTTAATAGAGATATGAATAACTGATGATCCTCTCGATGGCCATTGTAGATGTAGTGCAAATATAATGCACTCTCACATTCAAATATCGACCCGAAACACCCTACACATCGAACGGTTCACGTCGGCCTTCCCAGGGGTAAGGACAGGAAACGTCGGTACCGACATCGTTTGGGGCGAGCTTGGAAATGGTTTCCATTATCCCATTAAGTCTTGAAATGTTGCATTCGCACCAAAGCGAAAATGTTTCTGCTTCGATTTTCGCCCGGGCATTAATGGCTTCGCACCGTCACTAAACCGCACCAGGTCGGCCGAGCCGATCGAAGAAGAATAGCGTGGTTGGTCGGCTGACCAGTTCGCCAGTTGGTTGGTTGCGCTAACACCGTACACCAACCCCAGACGCCACACGGTACGCTGGTGAATGGTCAGAGGCGACTGGCGAACTATTTACTCATCCAGGAAATCCTATTAAAATCTTTGACCAGCATCAATTCCGTGGGATGTGAGTGACCAATTCGCGGGGTATCTGGACGCTTCCAGGATCGTTGCTTCGGATTGGAAAGCAAACGGTCACGTAAAGCGCATTAAGAACGGTTTAAAGCAGACCGAGCTACTTTCCGTTGATTAACGACTGAGCTGCGGTTCCACGGCGATGGAGTTCTGTGTGGAGGTGGTATGTTCCAGTTTGACCCGTGTCATTAAATGGTGTTGAAATGGCGCAATTGTATCTAGTGTCAATTTACGAAAAATTTTGATCAAGAAAATAGCGCTTCATCTTTGATTTTATTTTTATCCGAAATCATACAGCCATAAGACAGAATTTAAACAAGAAAAGTGATGATGAGAATTTAAAAAGAAAGTGTAGAATAATCATACTGACAATTACTACTAGTTTCCAAGACTTCCATTTAGTTTAGAAATTTTAGTATTTAATGACATGTTCAATGGGTAGTTCAACAGGTATTTTTGTACGATCAATGTCAAATTAATATAAAAAGGTGTTCTACAGAGATGAAATGTGGTACAGGATGAACTTCAAATCATAAATATATTGATTCATGATCGTCATCGTTATATTTGTGCCACACTACTCTCTTTTACTTTGAAAGACCAACA
>JXXB01032367.1:0-10608 GCA_000956275.1 Anopheles koliensis | reverse complement strand
CACCACCACCTGTACTGCTCTTGCCGTCCGACTCCGTGACCGCATCCTTTTCGGCTGCCGCAGCGAGATGGTCCTTGAGCTCGTCCTTCACCCCGTGGCCCTTCTCCTGCAGCACGTCCTGGTGATGGTGGTGATGGTGGTGGTGCGGGTGATGCTGCTGCTGCTGCTGCTGGTGCTGCTGCTGCTGCTGCTGGTGATGCTGCTGCTGTTGTTGCTGCTGCTGGTGGTGCTGATGGTGCACCACAACGTCGCCACCGTCCGGCGACAGCTCCTGCACCGAGCTGAGGTGCACCGGCGAATGAATCACGCCCAGCTTTTCCAGGTTGTAGCAGGAGTTGATCTCGATGTTGACGCCGACCGAGCCGCTGTTGATGCCCGGGAACGCCTCGCAGATGTTACCGCCGATCGAGTAGGCGAACTTGTCCGACATCGTCGAGATCGGCGGGGGGGGAGCGGCTGCAGCGGCGTCAGCGTCGCGTAGGAGGTGTTCGTGTTGAGGCTGACCGGCGAGTCGCGGTCGTGCATCGGCGACAGCGTCTGAAAGTCGGACGACATCATCGAGTCGACCGAACCCGGGTTCTGGCTGCCCAGGCACATGTTGATTTGCTGCATGCTTTCCTGCGGATGGATGATCACCGATAGGGCGTCCTGTTTGTGCTGCTGCACGAGAATCACCTCGATCTCGCCGAGCGACGACTGGTCCTGATGGTGCGGGCTGTGCAGGTGCGGGTCATCCTTTTGTGTTAGATGTTTACTGATTGCCTGTGAGTGTTGCTGCTGCTGCTGTTTCGATTTGGAGTTCTGGGGAAAGAAGTTTCCACTACTGATAACACAAGGACGATCGTTATTGCATTGCTCCATCGTGTACTGTTCAAAACGTTCAAAGACAGAAGTTCTGCTTCCTGCCCTGAGAAGGGAGGGTGTCAATGACTAGTGCAGCAGCTCATGTTTTTGCTTTTATGTGTATGTGTGATGTTTTTTTTTTATGCGTAGAGGAAATGCAAAAATATCCAACGGCATGGAGAAGAAGAAGTGAATTGGGGAGTAGAGAAAATGAAGGAGATAGAATGCAAGAAGAGAAGAAGAAAACACAGAAACAGAGAGAGAGAAAGAGAGATAGAGAGAACATGTTAACAAAATACACGTTGTTTTCGGTGGTTCAAAAAGCGAAGTACGACAAAGATACGTTTATGCACACATTCAAATGGCCCTCGTTCGTGTGCGGTGCAATATAAAAACACTCCCCATGTCTTTCCAATCTCCCCGATGGGAAAGTAATCTACTACTACTACCAATTCTTCTGCTGAAGAATCCACTACCATGCTCCTTTCGACTCGGCCGATTTGGAAGGTGATTTTTTGCCTGTTTTTTTTTTTTTTGCTTGTACCCAGTTCACTTCAATTATTTTACGGCTTTCACACGCAAGCACACAGAAACTCACGTACGCATGATTTTCCATTGCTCTCCCCCCCGCCTAGGTTGTCGTTCCCGTAATATCGCTTCTCTTTCACTTGTTCCACCGCCAGCGGCTCGAGGCAAAAAGAGCGAAAAAGAGAGAACCTTCACAAACGAGGAGCTCTCGCTTTCGCCGTTCACTCCCTCTTTCGCACTGCACGCTGCTCTGTCAAACCTGCTCCCCTCATCACCACCACAATAAAAACCCACACCCGCGCACAATATGCGTATCCTGTTTTTCGTTTCGTTTTTGCCTCCTTTCTTTTTCTCTCTTTCGGCGCCGTTCATTAAAATAAAATAGCCCGCTTTTATATAATCCTTCTTGTCCAATGGTACATCACCACCAACGCGGCCAATATGGGTTTGGCACAGTTTGTTTTAATAATTGAACTGGCTGCGCTAACTGGCCCTCCTTTGCGAAACTAGCAGGGCTTTATTAGTATCTTACCACCACTACACTGTCGCCCTCCCACCACCTGTCACGCAAGGACAACAACGGAGGGCAAAAACTTTGTTGATCCGACTGGTGCTTCTCCGTTCGACGGCGACACACACGGGTTTGCTTGAATGTTGTTCTCTGTTATGGCTTTAGTAACTCCGCACTCCACCTGCAAGTATGCAATCAACCCAACACGGACCAAATTCTTACCCGTGCCGAGTTACACACACACACACAAACACTCGTAAGAGTTGCTTTCCGGGAGCAAACAACAAACACAACAACAAAAAAACACACCGAAAGGACGAAGAACGGGAATGGAAAAAGGCTCGCTACCCTACATTCTCATCACTAAGGCTCGGTTTTATATTATTAAACCTTCCTTCCTTCTCTTCCATTGATGCCGTCTCGCACCCTCTCCCTCTATATCGTTCCTCAGTCTCAATCATGCTGTCTCGGTCCCCCCCCCTCATGGAAAGCCCGATCTTACACACTGGAAACAGAACTGTGCGAGCGTGAGCTACCTACATGAACTGCCGTGAGCGAAGCAGGGACACCGTGAGAAGGGGATGGTAAAAGAAAAAAATATCCAGAAAAAGCCCCTCCAGCCGAAACCATTTCCGGAACAGGCAGACCAACACACAAATACACATAAACACACGTGTGGCTGTGTGTGTGGTTCGTAGTTCGGTTGATGGAAAAATATTTTTCCTCTACTCCAACCAGCGCGAATTTCTAAACTCGTTGGAAAAACGTTCTACACTTTTTGCAACGGAAACCCCTTAACTATCGCCTGTTTCAGTATCCTTTTGAGTACTCCTTCGTTCCACATACAACCAACACACACACACACATACACGCACGCAGGATGCACACGGAATAGCCTGATTTGCGATGGGTTTTGCTGCGAGGACCTGATACATCCGCTCAACGAAAACGTCCTCAACTCCTGACTTTCTCCAGTACCTGAAGTCATGTTCCATTTGGTGAATTTTGTTGTTTTTGCCAGCGATTTGTTTTGGAGGGATGGAACACACAACACTTGTTTTATCAATGCTGCAAATGAATGTTTTCGAATATTCGTCGAGATCCTAACACACACTCTCTCGCTCTGCGCGGCGAAGGGTTGCGAGCGTGAAAATTGCGGACCACTACCGACCCTTCAAACACACACTGCGCGCCCCCTTTTACCACCCCCGTCATTTGCTGGTGTGCATGTGTGTATGCGCACGATTATGTGTGCGCGGTTTGTGTATACAATAGCTTTGAAAGTTGTGAACTGTCGGAAAATCGGGTGGTCGTAGCACGGTCGTTTCCATTGTGCTACGGCCACCCTGGTGCGTCTGACAGTAGTAAACATTGTGCAAGCACAGTGGAATTAGTGCACTACTTGCATTAATCTATTCTACTAGGGTGCCGTTTAAGTGGGGTCGGTGTAATCGTTAGCGAAATATGCTATACGTAATGCACACTTTGTCGCTGATTCGAATTTATTCGCCTGAATGTATACAATTCATGAGACGTTTTGCTGTACATCTGCTGAACAACACTTGTATGCTTGGCTCTGCAAATGTTAAAGAATGAATATCGAGAGATAATTAATGAAAAGTTATGCTGCCGTTGGAGGAAAATTTTTTTTCTTGAATGAACAATGCATATCTCGTAGCACAAATCCTATTATGACAAGTATATTACGCATTTCTTTCCAAATTATATTTGGCCATAGTTTTTGCACTGGGCGAAGACCACAGCATCTGTCTAAGCATCTGTCATCTCACGTTCGGGTCGCTGTCGGTCCGTCTGGATACACGATAGAGGCGCCCTCTAGTGGACTCGAACAAGGCCATTCAAGAAACCATCGCCACCCCCTCACGCACAACCGGCCACAGCATTAACCCTTCGGTGCAGAGCGATTAAACCCTCGCGTGGATTATTTTTTCGCTGTACGTGAGGCGAAAAAAAGACGAAGCGAAATGTCAGACCAGAGCTCCCGAAGTGGATGAAGAAGACCGAGCAAGAAGAGCGACACGGGAGAGAAAAAAAGGAACACACACATAAGCAAGGCGTCGCAACTTCAGGCAACTACGTTCGTTCGTTCAGCGTTAGTGGAAACTTTTTCCTTGTTTTTTGTTTCGGTTGTACTGAATTTTCCGCTTCCCAAAGTTTTGTTATCGAGAAAAGCGGAAGATTTGGCCCCGTCGGCAGCGGACGGAATGTCGGGCCGTTTCATGGGGCCACCCGCAGGTGAAGCGTCGTCGTTGGATTTCATCTTGCAAATTTTGTGTGCGTGTGTGTTTTTTTCCGCCGTCAGTACCAGTAGTAGCAGCAGCTCCAGCATCAACTTTGGAGTTACTTTTTCCCACAAGTTTGGTAAGAGTAAAGTGACCATGAATATGTATGCGTATGGCTTTGTGTGTGGCGTGTATGTGTGCCTGGGCCTCCTTCTTCGTCCCATGTTGATCGGGCAAGAATGGTTTGTTCCCCAGCAGCAGCACCAGAGTGCTAATAGTAGAAGGTTGATGACGAGGGGCAGACGAGCAAGTGGCAGTAATGTGTGTGTGTTTGTATGTGTGTGGGTGGGTTGGGAGTGATTTACTTTAGCATCTAACCAGTGTCACATGAAATCAAAATTTTATTTTACTACTACAATTTTCACCCACAAAGGGATGAAAATGAGGTTGAATCGGTTTTACTGGTGGCCAATACACACAGCATCTCTTCACAAGGGTGTGTGCGTAGCTGTATGTGTGCACGTGTGTATGTGTTTTTGTGTGTGCGCGCGCACTTGTGTGTTAGTGCGTGTGCGTGACAAGCATAAGCGAAAAAAAAAATCCGTGATTATTAGCTAGTGGGAATATTGATAGAGGGAGTAAAAAGAGTCCTGATGAGTGCTGGAAAAATCCACCCTCCGCCATTTTCCTGCTTCCAGTCACGGAATGGGATGAAATGGAAAATTCCACACCCATCACCCAGCCCACGCAAGCATCACCTCATCAATCCAATCACAGCACCACAATCAAATCAAAACCGCGAAAGCAAGCCGTATTTTAGTCTATTATCATACAGCCGTTCTCGGGCTCTATTTGTGCGCTTTACTGCCCACAGGCGAAAGAGAAGAAAAGCGCACACGCGCACACACTTAACAGGCACTGGACCTTGTGTAAAGGATGTAATTGCATTGGAGCGCCCAGTCGGTGCATCGTCCCCATGTCTTTGGCATGGTGCACCCTCCCACACCCACATAATAAAGTCCAAATATGTAGAGTAAAATCGTGCGCCAAAGAAAGAGAGCGCTTAAGAGGGAGAGTAAACAGGAAGGAAAATCGTTTATAATCATCATCACGGGCTTCTCTTATCGCATCGTTTTCGTTTCCTTTTTTGCTTCACTTCTATTTGGTGCACAGCAACACATTGTGGCGTTTGCGTGCATCAGTATTAGTGGCTAGAGACTAAGCAAAAATGATTTAATGCCACACACTGCTCGTCGTGTCGTCTTACCACACTACCAATACACGTCCTCACGCACACACTTTGAAAGTGCTTTAAACAGCCTGAAGCGAAAGGGGGAGAACGTTAAAATATATAAAATGAAGGTGTGTGTTGATACAGCGCAAGCTTCATTTTTTAGCATGTTTTTTTTGCTTACTTCATAATATTAGCAGTTGTGATGACAACCAGCTTGGAGGGGGAAGTGTGAGGGAAGCCATTCCCATAAAAATATTTCGAATATATTGAATGTTGTAAAAATGCTTACAAATGATTTTTATACGAAATGTAAAAATCTTGATGATTTTTGGTATGATATTTTTTCCTCTTGCATCGTTTTTAACTATGAGAATTAGTTAAATATAAAAATATAATTTATGACTGTGTTTTACCCCCTTCATTTTCCCGTAACCTCGCTCCTATCGTTTCTCCATCCCTATCCTGTTTTATGATAACATTAAATACAATGCCAATAACCTTTTTCTCCAGTGCAGCGTACAGCTTTTCATCGTACCCATTTTTTATTAACACATGCTACAACTTACTGTATTCTCAAACGTGAATTAAAATGCGAAACACAAAATGTTGGATTCTCTTGCAAACAAAATCAAGCGTTTACTGTGTGTGTCTGCGATAAATAAATTGTATGCCGAAACAGCGAATATCTCTTTGTGTTATTTTTCTGTACCATTCTACTGTCAAATGTATTTTGCCCGTGCGTTTTACATATTTATATTTCTATCATAATACCAATTGTACCAGCGAAATTTTATTCTTCTATTTATTTTATGCTCAAAGAGCCAGCTTTCAACTGCTTACCATTTTACATTTTTCATTACTGTTGATGTTTTATATAATCTTCATCCAGATTGCAAGTCATTATAAGTCATTAAAAAACTTGCATCTTGTTAGTTCATTAGTTCATCAGTTCTATTTTATTGTATGTTATTATTGTTAGTTTTTTGATATAATCTATAATAATCTATTATTAATTAATTTCGTTTTAAAACTTATTTTCTGTTTTAAAATAGTGATATTTTTTTAAATTCTCAGTAATTTACCTACGCATTCCTTGCTAATTTTTACACGTTTTAAGACTTTGTTAAATGTTGTAACGGAAAAATGTTTCGTCAAGGAGATTTTTTCAGCACAAAAAATATTTCAACTACGCCATGTCTAGAAAAAAAATTTCAGGATGTATTCTACCACCATGTGCTATACGTGTTACTAAATATATAACCTATCCAAGGATAATATCACAAACAGTGCTTTATATATTAATAAGACCCGGCAAAATACATAATTTTGTGAGCAACCACTCACACAAGTGATTTCATCTGCAACAACAAAAAATGGATTCAATTGAACATGCGTTGGGCCCGAGCTGCTTAAGAAAGCAAACCATACCGTCCTAATCGTCGCACCATAACCCCCTTTCCGCGCGGACTTTCTGTCCTTGGCGGTGCTACCTTTTCCTTTTTTTTCTCTTATCTTTCTACTTTACAGGATATCCCTATTTAATGAGACGAACGACTTAGTTATAATGAAATTACGCGAAAAAATACATTTTAAGATTTAAACTTTAGAAAAAGTTTTACAAAATTATAAACCTCGCATTATTTATAACTTACATTTAACTATTATATCTTAATCATATATATATATATGCATATATATGTATATATTAAATTAAACTATATATACTATAACGGTCAAGCGGAGTCGTTGAAGAGGAAGTAGCAAAAATAAGATTCGTTTATACAAACGAAACCGCGGAAGGAATCCTATCTTTTTACAACAATACACACAAAAAACACACAAGACAGACACAATGACTTCTCGTAAGCACACAAAATTCTCCACCAAAATTCAGTTCTACCTGAAGCATAGAGAGTCGCGCATCCTGAAGCTGTGCAACGACACCATCGGTCCGGTGCCGAACGACTCACTCAGCAAAGCGATCTTCAGACTGTTGTCAAAGCCGGTGGACAATAAAGGCATTATACAACTTTTCGTCGACAAGGTGAGTGATCCGTGCACCGTGCGTGGAAAGGAGAGCGTAACGTACTAAGAACTTTACTCCTCACGTAGGCTCAGCAAACTGCACAATCGACAGCGACGGCCAGCAACAGCAGCAGCAACAGCAGCAGTAGTAGCAGCAGTAGCAGCAGTAGCAGCAATAGCAACAGCAGCAGCAACAACACTGTGAAGACCATTTTGCCCGAGTACCAGAAGGAGGTGGAGCGCTTTCACGGGCGCATCATCTGCAACGACAACACCTGCATCATCGACCCGGTCGCCTCTCCCAAGAACGACAGCAATTCGAATCCTCGCACCCATTCCTTCCGAATTGTCTCGTTCAGCAAGGAGAGCGACGCGAGCGCGGTGCGCGGTAGTGACGCGTTTGGTGCCACCGACGAGGAGGAGGCGGGCGAGCAGCGGGAGAGGGAGCAGGAGCAAGCACAGAATCTCATCACGCGATCGCCGGCGTCACCGTCGTCGGCGGCAGCGGTTACTGCCACCAACGTCGTACCGATGGCCGGTGGGTCGACCAGTAGCCACAAGGCGATTCTGATGTGCTTCAGCTGCAAGCTCAGCTTCGGCACCTGCCGGTCCTTTATAGCGCATGCCAAAATCGAGCACAGTCTCACCCTGAACGACTACGAGCGGATGCTGCTGGAGAAGAACTACAGCAGTGCCATTATACAGACGAACGCTGAGAAGCAGTTCTTCTTTCTGGTTCCTTTCGAAGAGAAATCTTCAGCCAACAGTAACAGTAGAAAGCACGCCGAGAGCGACGAGAGATACAAGACCAATAGTAGTAATAATGGTAGCAGCAGTAGTAGCGGTGCGGGCGGTAGTAGCGTATTAAACAGTGCCACCGGTGCGATCGGCACCACCACCAACATCCTAGGCAATAGCACGGGTAGCAGTAGCGGCAGCGTCGTTGTCAGCAGCAGTACTGCCACCGGCGCTAACAACAACAGCACCAACAACATCAACGGCAATCACAACAACAACAACGGCAGCAGCAACAACAGCGGTAGCAGCAACAGCATGACAACCACCAGTCCCAACAACGGCATCCTTGGGCTGCTAACGCAACAGCAACTCCAACAGGCACACCAACAGCAACAGCAGCAGCAACAACTCCAGCTCCAGCAGCAACACCATCTACAGCAAACGCATCCAACCGATCCATCCACCTTTCCGCCGGCCTATGATCCAACCGGCAGTGGCGGGTTCCCGAAACTTGCCGCCAACAGTGCGCTGCTGTACGAGATGGATAGCAAGCTGCAGCAGAGCTGGAAGCTGGCGGCGGAGAAGTATAGCAATGCGATGAACGAGAGTGCGGCAATCGCGGCGGCCGCTGCGGCACCCCGCCGCAGCCGCCTCCGTCGCTGGAGACGGTGGCGAGAAGAAGCAGCCGATAGGGGGTGGTGGCTCGGCGGCCGCCGCAGCGAACGCCGTCAGCGGGAAGCTGCTGACAGACTTCCTCACCCAGCAGAAGATGCTGTCGACGGTCGGGGAGAATCTGTACTGTAAGCAGAACAAGTTCCTGGAGCTGATCAGCTCGGCGGCGGACATGAAGCTGAATCCCCTAGCGGCGGCCGCCAACAAAGGCCAGCAGCAGGGTGGCGGCGGCGGCGGCCCAGTCGTAGGGTTGGGTGATCTCGCCGGTGGTGGCGCTGCTGGATGCGGTGGGGATTTTCATCTGAAGAAGTACAGCCCGGTCGATCTATATAAGCAGCTGATCGCAAACAACTTCCGCCCGGACGCGATGGACGTCGGGGAGGAGCTGAAAAACGAACATCAGATCAGCGTGAAGAAGCTGGAACCGTAAGTAGCTTTTGTGTTGTTTTAATGCACTGTAGCAATGCACTAACGGATAAAAACGCACATTGAAATCATCGTACCATTGGCGACAAAACCGGCAATTAAGATCAGCTAGAGTGGATGAAATTGGTTTTATCGAGGTGCGTTCGAAAACACTCCTCGCGTAGCAGGTGTGCTTGTCCGGTCTTTGCGAACACACAAAAGGAAAATAAAAAAGTTTTTGCGAAGAAAGGCAGAAGGAAGCGGAGAATTCGAGAACGTTCAATTTCTTTCGGTAAAAAAAAATTGTCAATTTTCACTCTTCCGCCTACCTACACTATTCTAGATTGATTCCATATGGTTCGATCGACAGTACGATACAAGTCATACGACTGGCGATTTTCAAGAATTCTTGTTAAGACGTGATTTTTATTGTTACCTGAGTAGGTGTTGTACGAACGTTAGAACACATACACTTGTGTGGTGTAACAAGGTAACCAATCGATATACGCCAAAAATGTACTGAAGCTATCTAGCACAGAGACGGAGAGTGAGACAAGCTTATCGAATTTGACGGTGTGAAAATGTCGACTATATAGGATGTAGGTAGGATCTAGGTTTCCCACTAGTGGTACTAACCACATAGAGCGTAGAAACTTGCTCATACCACACCTGGCTGTCGTTCGTGTTAGTAGTGTGCTCGTAACTGAAATCTTCCAGTGTCATTGTTTCTGCCTTGTGCGAAAACTTACTTGTTATAATTACAATTGTTTCTATATATCAATTTGCTTTGCAAGTGTAATAGGCGTATTCGTGTAGTTAGTCTTAAAATCAAGCAGAAACACAATCACGCGTCACATTTCGCGCACTCTTTTTCACCCCGTTTGCCAGTGAGCCATCGACGGCGTTCCGGAACAGCAACTTTAGCCCGAACATCTCGACGCGCAACTCGTGCAAGACGCTCAAGTGTCCGCAGTGCAACTGGCACTACAAGTACCAGGAAACGCTGGAGATCCACATGCGCGAGAAGCACCCGGACGGCGAGACAGCGTGCAGCTATTGTCTCGCCGGGCAGGCGCACCCACGGTTGGCGCGGGGCGAGTCGTACACCTGCGGGTATAAGCCGTACCGGTGCGACATCTGCAACTACTCCACCACGACGAAGGGTAACCTGTCGATCCACATGCAGAGCGACAAGCACCTGAACAATATGCAGGACCTAAACGGCATGATGAACAAGAGCAACCAGAGCTTCCTGAACCTCGCAACGCTGCAGGCGAACGAGAAGGTGGTGAACAGTTCGCGGAATCAGTATATGGCAGCGGCGGCAGCGGCAGCCGCAGCAGGTGGTTCACTATCGGCCATGTCGGGCAAGCTTGGTGGCGGTGGTGGTGGTGTTGGTGTTGGTGTTG
>JXXB01032351.1:0-12966 GCA_000956275.1 Anopheles koliensis | reverse complement strand
CATTTGGAAATGGTTCTGTCGACCTTCCACTGATAGCAACAACGCAGTTACACGTTCCCTGCTGTTTGACCGATATGGTGCGCACAGTATCGGCAATCGCTGCAAGAAGTAAGGTGCGTCGACATAAGATTATCTCTTCCTCGATCGCATTAGTTACCAGCGGCGGTTCGGTCGTTATCAGATCAAACGACTCAAAGATAAGAAGCACTGGATACTGTTTTTCACGTGAGGACATGAAATATAAACAAAGCAAAAGCGACTTGTTTAATAAATGTCACAACGTATGATCGTTGCTCAACATTGTGCAGTGTTATTCAGACTATGGGAATATCATGTAATTTCATCTACTGTATGTTTTCTCTGAATTCTGTTAGTGAGTGAAATCTGTAAAATTACAATCTAAGTAGGATTCTTTTAATTTTAATTTTCAAAATTGTTTTGAAATTTATGTTTTTTGCAATTATGACAAATATTTTTTATGCTTATTTTCAAAGTTTGTTTTGACGTTTACATAAGCGAACCGTGAAGCGGGAAGAAAACAGAAGAAATACAAAAGAAATAAACACAAAAAATACATCTGTGCAGTTCCTACGTAATCGGCATGTCGGTGGTGGGTTTTGTATCACGAATCGTGACATGCGGTCAAAATTTGGCCGGGCATCAGGTAAGTATGTGTAGTTATTATCCACAACATCATGATTTTCATGTATTCTATCGCTTGCAGCTCCAGCAGGTGCGCCACAAATGGGCTGACTGGAGGATGATTAAGGATCACAAGCGGCGGCAGTGTGTAGTGCAGCATTCAGAAGCTAGGTTGCGGGTGAACTCGCTCCGAAAGAACACGATTCTGCCGATAGAGTTGCGGGAGATCGCCAGTAAAGAGATCGATGCGTTTCCACGCGATTCATCGCTGGTGCGTGTTAGGGAACGGTGTGCGGTGACTTCGCGACCTCGTGGTATCGTGCATCGATGGCGCGTGAGCCGTATTGTTTGGCGTCATATGGCGGACTATAATAAACTGTCCGGTGTGCAGCGGGCGATGTGGTAAAGAGATACCGACAGTCGAATTTGTAGCATATAATGATAGAGGGCATTTTGTAACAAGTGGGGATGCACCATAAATAAAACACATAAGTGTTTCACACGAGTCATGTTCGGCAAATTCGTCATGATAATAGCCCAGTGCTTGAACAATACTAAACCAAACATCCGGAATTATTAATAAACATCCATACCAATATCCAACAAATAATCGAGAAGCTTACAATACTTATTATCAACGAATACCTTAGCCCGATTCTGTGTGTCATTACTCTCACAAAAATAAAAATCAATTGTGCGTGGTACCATCAAAAAGTCCAACATAACACACACATACACTCGCACATGTAACATAAACTTCGAAATTCGTCATCCGGGTTCGTCATGAGTGTGCACAAATTGTGAAATAAGGCAAGTCATTATCGTACCGCCCGACAGTTCGCAGCCTACAACGAGAACGATAAAACCAGCATTTCCGGTGCGCGGAGTATTTACTTTCGCTTTATTAAAGCCGTCTTTATCTTGTGCTTATCGGTGACACTTCAACTCACGGGTCCGTCCAGGTTAAGGCCTGTGCCAGCAATTGCATTTATTCCGGAACAGTCACACACTGAACTCATCATGCAAAATAAGGGAGAGATCGCTAAGATTGCGGCAGCGGTCGTGCTGCCCCAGCTCGGTGGCTTTGTAAATGGACACCTGACGCGACAAGAAATCAAGGTTTGGTACAATCAGCTGACCTTTCCCTCGTTCCGGCCACCGAACTGGGTGTTTGGTCCCGTATGGACAGCACTGTACTCCGGCATGGGCTATGCGTCGTATCTGGTATGGAAAACGGGCGGTGGATTTAGTGGACCTGCTCAGATTCCCCTAGCCATGTACGGTGTGCAGCTGGCGTTAAACTGGGCTTGGACGCCAATTTTCTTCAAGATGCATCAGCTCAAATGGGTAAGTCGTTTGGCGTCACATTTTTAATAAGCAAACATAACCATTTTGCGTCTCGTTTGCAGAGTGTGGTGGAAATTGTGGCGCTCACGGGTGCGGTTGCGGCAACCGGAGTTGCTTTTCACGGCGTGAACAAGCTTGCTGGCTATCTTTTCGTACCGTACTTTGCCTGGTGCGCGTTTGCCACCTTGCTCAACTACAACATTTACAAGCTTAACACGCCCGAACAATCGCCGACGGCAACGATCGAAGAAATTAGCGATGATTCGAAGCAGAAGTAGATTTCGGCATATTGTTTATGTAGGAGTTCATAGATCGTATGAGTTACAGCATGATCAACAATAAAGACATACATCTTATAACTTATGCATAATATCGAGTACGGTTACAGTTGAGCACGTGACCTGGTTTGGTTAATAAACTGGCCATAAACGGTTACTGACTATCTTCATGAGGGAAATTTCAGATTACTTTATTTAAAATAAACGGAAATAAACCATTAATGAAACATAAATTGCAGAACATCAAAGCAAATGAAATTCTGTCTAACTAGAAATCTTGCATTACTTTTTCTTGCGGTTTAATTAGTCCGCGAAACGTTTTTGAATTGGCGTATGTTCTGATTATTGAAAATGTTGAATCAGACGAAGGACATATTTCTCAAGGGTGCCGAAAGGTTACTGTAATGTTGTCGTGAAACCAGGGATTATCTTGGACTTTATATTATCGCATGAAAACATAACAAACTTTACCGTAATGAGCAATTGTGGGTAAATGAAATAAAAAAGTCCAAGTTTTTGAACAAAGTTTTTCGTGTGATAAAGTGTTTATATATTGTGATCCTACTAGTAATGTTTTGATTTTTTTTTCTATAGATTACAGAAATAACTGTTTTAAAAATTGTAACTGCAAAATATCCATGTCGCTAGTATTTTTTACTTTCTTTAACAAACGAAACACGCTATTGTAACACGGCAAAAACCCTACACAATTGTGGATAATCGTATGAAAACATTTATTAGCAATGTTTTTCATTCTCCACACTTCACTTTTTCTGCAAATCTTTCAACATCGTTGCTATACTAGTACAGTGCAGAGTTTCTCAATGAATTTTCAAAAATATTATGAAATATACATTTTTCATACGCATAAAGCTTAATGTTCCAACAATTCAATATCCAATATCACCTTCATTAAAATCTTCGCCTTCATCATCGTCATTTGCTTCGCCAATGAACGCTTCCGTTGACAATACCGCCTTTAGGTTGCCCGTCGCCCGTTTCGCACTGGACGCTCCATCAAATTGTACCGCCGTACGTTTACGCAGCTCCTCCACACCATCGTCTGGTGCAGCCCATTCCAGGACCAGACGCCGACCGTACAAATGCGTACTGTTGCCGAGTGCTTCAAACGCACGTTTCGCATCCGCTTCCCGCTCGTAGTCGACGAAACAGAACCCGCGGTGGGTATCGTCCGCTCCGGCTGCCATCTTCTTAGGCAAACGCAACGACTTAATATCACCGAATGGTCTATAATGAGATAGGGAAAGAGTGTGTGAGTATTATCTTACCATTTCTCTTTACATCAGCATAACGGATACTTACTTGAACAGATCGCGCACTTCCTTCCCGGTCGCCTGGAAGGGAATGTTACGAACGAGGATCTTGCTACCGGTTTGCTTCTGTGCTTTGGTCGATTTGCCCTTACGGTCTGCACCGTCGTGAGCGGAACGGAGCGTACGATCACTACGTGCTAGCTCCACCGTGCGGCCATCGATCTGTACAGACTGCATATGCTTGAGAGCGTGATCGGCTGCTTGTCTGCGCTTGAACTGAATGAAACCGTAGCCGCGGCTTTCGTTGCGTCCACGACCTGACATATCGATACTTCGCACGACCTGCACGGAATGGATTGTGCCAACCGTCCGGAAGCGCTCTCGTATCGTGTCCTCATTGGTAGTGAAGCTCAAGTTCTTGATGAACAGCGTGGTGCCGTCCTCGGGTTCCACATCGTTATCCTCCGCATTGTGTTCCTGCTTAATCACCTCCGCAGCCGATTCCGCATCGAACTCGGTGGCTGGTGTTGCTGATGGTGGTGGAGCCGCTGTCGTGAAAGTGTCGACAGGGGCCCACTCGAGAAAAAGTGGATTCGTTCGGAAAATGCTATATGCGAGCGTTTTAAATGCTTTTCGAGCTTCACTCGGATCCAGGAACTCAACGACGGCTGGAAACATGCAAGAGGTTATGATAAGATTGATTGATTAAAGACTAATTCTGAGGGTAAGATTATCAACAAAATCTATATTCGATAATTTGACGATATTACAGTCTGAATTAAACATGATCTATTTGCAGTAGCATGCATTTACTTCCTATGTTTGATCATTAGATGTTCATTGAATTGATAGCTTGGGTGATGAAATGCTATCATAATTGCATTTTACATGAACATTTTACATGCATGTTTTGCAGTGCAGATGTGTAGATTTTTATTCCTACTTCTAGTATTATGTAAGCATAATTTTTAAAGCTTAAAGTCGAACAGTTCTAACTTAATAAATAAGGAAACAAGTAAATAAAAGAAAATTTCAATAGGCACACTTACCAGTCACGGCACTCGGTGGCAAAACGACCCGCCCTAGTATGCCAAACGGTGCGAAGATTTTCCGCAATGCTGCAGTCGTAATGCCGGGGGCCAAATTTTTCACCAATATTACCGTGTTCGAACGTTTTCCGTTCTGCGGCCCATCGAACGCATGCAATGAAATGCCATGCTGCTGCAGGAACGTTCGCATTTCAAGCACAAGTTCAGTTTCTCCTAGTGCCAGCTGCACGGCCGCACTTGTCTCACCGTCAGGCGCAATCAGTATTTTCTCCTTGGTGGTGCCGTATTTTTTCGCCATCGCTTCAGCTACCGCATTCTCACCGATGAATAGTGTGTTCCAATTATGGCTTGATTGGGCCATTTGTTTGAGCTTCTGTTCTTTCTGCTTCTTGTAGTCAGTGGCGTCACCGTCTGCCAAAGATGATTCGTTTGTGGGCACGCTAGCCGGCAAGATGTGGAACATACGGCCTTGGAGGAAAGTTCCATTTAGCTCGTTGTACGCGACAACGGCATGCTCCGGCATCATAAAAGTGACCGTACCAAAGCCCTGTAAAAAATAATAAAATAATGTGGGAGATCCGAATCAACATATTTTCGAAAATATATTTTTTAACTATAAATGATAATTTTACGATAATTTACCTTCAGTTTGCGTGTGTTGGAATCAATCGGCACATCAACCTCCGTCAACGGACCGTACTTCTCGAATAGCGCCCGAATGTCATCCTCCTGTACCGAGTATGCCAAATTACGGAAGAACAGCTTGCCCGACTCGCTTATCGCTTCATAGTTTGCACCGGATGCTTTCTGCCGTTCCCATTTCGCCTGCTTGCCCGTTTTCTGGGCGTCCTGCGCTTTCGCTGCATGCTGATTGCTGCGTGTTGTGAAGTCGTAGATTTTTAGCTGTTTGCCACCAAGGAAGCTCTTGTTCATGAGCAGCGCCTTATGCAGCTCTGACTCGGTTTTAAACCCAACATATGCGAATCCTTTTACCTTGGGCGGAAGGCGAACCGAGTAAGGTTTGGCAGTCTTGAAAAAGCGCAACAGATCCTGCCGCTTTGTGGATTCCGGTAGATTCTGTACCTTAGCGACGTATAGTGTGACCAAAGGCTTTTGGGACGCCTTTTTCTCGTCCGCAGAGTCTACTGTCACCGATGGTTGGTTGCCAGATATTGAGAGATCAATACCCGAATCACCGGCTGATAAATTTTCGTCAGCTTTTAGTGGTTGCTGTATTTGATTGTCCCACACTTTGCTGCCGGGCCGTTTATGTGCATCCAGAAACTCTTGGAACTTTGTATCGTCCTGGTAGAGTTCTAGCACATCCTTCGCCGTTTGAGCCTTCTGCTTTTTTGGACTCTGCTTAGTACTCAGTGTGTCAGACACTTCATCAGCCTGCTGTTCAACATTCTGCGCGTGTTTACTCCAGACCTTCAGCGATTTCGACTCGCTCAAAGCCACGCAAGGCTGGACGGTGATTTTGGAGGTGTGTATGTAGCTGTTGTTGAAGTGTTTGATCGCTTTGCTGGCTTG
Source organism: Anopheles koliensis (assembly GCA_000956275.1). Taxonomy (NCBI): domain Eukaryota; kingdom Metazoa; phylum Arthropoda; class Insecta; order Diptera; family Culicidae; genus Anopheles; species Anopheles koliensis. The sequence continues at coordinate 6,843 of JXXB01032351.1, read as the reverse complement.
CTCTTCGCTCTCGAAGCCAACGAAGCCGAATTTGCGAAACTTGCCTTCCGGGGTGTACTTGAGCTGCACATCTGTAATGACGCCGCAGATGCTGAAGTGATTCCGCACCTTTGCCTCGTCGAACTAAAAATGACCTAACAATATTAATAAGGTGTTCGCACGATTCCGGTCAATCTTGCCTTACCTCATTTGGTATGTTTTTGATGATTATTCTTGACATGTTTTTATATTATATGAAAATAAAATCGAGTAAGAAAATTATCACATAGCGATCACAAGAAAGCTAGCTGTGTGAATTGCTTAGCGGTAACATGACATTTCTACATGTGCTGGACACACAGTGGACACACTGGCTGTTTATATTTATAACATGATGTGTCAAGTAAATTGTAGGCAAACAGGTCAAAATACAATAATCACAGCTTTCCCGCTATTAAAATAATCAGAATATCTTGATAACGTACAATTTACCAAAGATATGAGTCCCGGTTTAAAATAATAATTGCGTTTGAATGTTTTCTGTACATGATGAAAGCCAACATATTTTTAAAGTAAGGTGTATCAAACACTTAGCAATGGTGTGTATCAGTTGCATCAAATATTATAGATCATATCGTGTGGTAATTATATCACATTTAAAATAAGCATATAACCAAACCACAGTTCTGAATAATTGTACACAAATTCATTGAAAATGTAAACAACACCCATTTTGTATCTACCACTGTGCCTAGGCCTAGCTGTCATTTTTACATATCCCTGATGCGAAAATACAAAATTCACAAAGCATATTTAGGCTGAAATCAATTTGCGATTTAAGTACAGCACCTTTTTACAGAATTTACAGTGTCAAGCAGTTTCTAAGCATTTTACAGTGTCAAGGTCAGTATCACCAAAAGCAACCGATGTCTTGTGAATATCAGCAAGTGAGTAAAAGTAAGCTGAAGTTAAAGAATGATTCCGACGCAAAGAAAAAGCACAAGAAAAAAGACAAACGAAAGCAGCTGAAGAAAGTGATCAGGGCTGTCTTGGAGGATCCGACCGCGATGAAGCGATGCAGCGATGAACATCAGAAAACTTCGTCCACCACTAATCAAGGTCGCGTTCTGACAAAGGCGGAGGAATCTTTCAAGAAGATGCAGGAGAAAATGGTAAGTTAATACATTTTGTTCCCAATCATACTGAACAAAATGATGCATTTAAAAACAAATACAGACCACTAGTCATGAGAGTCGCTTACAAGAGATTTGCGCCACAAGTTCTTTAAACCATCTATTGCTGGAGTCTGTGTGTAAATTTAGCTCCTCACAGTCACACCATGACGCCATTCAGGACTTATTAGTTAATGTTGACTAGGATGAACATAGTTGATTTTAATAAAAAAAAGTTATGGTTTTTAGCCGGAAATTAACACAAGTTTTTAGCTTTTAAACATATACTACTAGTTCTCTTTTGTACGAAAACATGTTAAATTACGAATCGATTAAATTATATTTTACTTTTTTTTATTTGCACAGCAACATAAACGCATCGTAGAAAAGGCTCAGATGACGCACAAACAACGGGTGGAACAATTCAACCAACATCTCGATAGTCTGACAGAGCATTTCGACATACCGAAGGTGTCGTGGACGAAGTAAATCTGCATTTTAGCCTGGTTTGCATCGGTGTCTATATTTTTTGTGCCCCTTTATAACTGTTTGGTAGCAATATATAACAGAACATGCGGCGATAGGATTCAATTTAAAACCTTTGTAACTTAACGTTAGAAATCGTCGTCGTTAGCCTAAATACACATACATATTTCGGAACGGTCCGATGTATGGATTCAGCGATAAGAATGAGGTACGACGGCATAAAACTAAAAATATCTCAATGTAAAAATCCAGAAAGAACGCAGCAACGAACCTAACCACCATAAAATAAGAGCGGACATGTACTAGCCCTGCCTCGCTCCCTACATGGTACCATAAACATCAAATAACGCCGGAGCAGCGACAACCACCCACAACGAAATGCAATAATTATACACACTCAACGTGACCCGACAGGATCTTATAGGACCATGGTGCAATAATCGTGCGCACCGACAGGACCGTTTTGAACCCGTAGAATGGATATAATCGTGCATACCGACTCGATCCTACAGGATTTTTTCTTAGGATCATACGGTTGAAAATTAAAGTGAAATGCGATTTTACGGAATGCGATAACATATAACATACAACATTCATATTTTAGCAGCCGATAAAGACACAGGATTTATCAACAAAAATATTTTTTTTTTAAGTTTTCAGTTCGTTTAAGCATTAATAACAGCTGAATGTTACGAGCATTCACTCTTTAAAAAAATTAAATCATGTTCATGTTATGCTGATGTAGATGCTTCTTTCTTTCCTAAAAGATAAGGTTATTTGGTAATTAATTTGGTAATCTCTCCAAATTGTAGTTTTATATGCAGCGAGTTTATCGATTTTCTTTCCGAAATGCCTTTCAAAGTAGTTGGCACCAGGGGTTCAGTAGATTTATTTCAAACTTATTCAATTGTGTTTCTCGACGCAGTACATCCAGAAGCAAAGCAACAAAACCCATAATTAAAAGTATCATACATATTAAATTGTTAAACACGAATATTTCAACAATTCTACAATACCACAAGAAGTCGCAGCCGTTTCACAGAGTAAAACAAAGCATTAGATGCGAAAGAAACAGACAGGTTTAAGGTATAATTATAAGCCACTTAACGCAAATAAAAAAACCAGAACGTTTTAGAAAACTCACCTACCGCTTGTCACTTTTTCAAGAATTTCAGTATCTTTGCCTCCCGTTCACTCGTCGATGGACTCGCGGTAGACGGTGACTGGCGGAAGTTGCGGTTCGGGATACGGTTCGATGAATTGGCCGATGATCCGGCCGCAGACGATGATACGGTGGGCTCAATGACAGGGATACATACGTCCGCGTTATCGGTACTCGTTGAGGAGACGATGGGGCTGCTTGCACTCTCTGGTAAAGTGCGTTTGACACGAGCTGCAACCAAAGTCGCACCGGTAGCGTTTGATAAGCGGTCAAGCAATGTTGAACGAAGCACACAACCAGACGAACCCTCAGAATTTGGACTGAAATGTAATAGCACCTGCGGAAAGCAGCCGGCATCGATCAGTGAAGCTGCCGGCTGTAGAACCACCTTTGGTGGTGTCGTATCTATTGAGGAAAGGAAGATGTATATCAAAGAAGGCCCAAAACTAACTTAATATGGTTGTAACTCGCACTTACAAAGCGAGAATGATTGCGTCGGTTCGGTGAGGTAGGAACGGACGAACTCCATCACGTGTTCGATTGTTTCGTGTACCTGAAATACACCCTGTAGCACGTGCCGGTCGGGAAACTGGATGCGGATAACCGCCTGACGGTAGCGATGCATGTTGCTCAGCAACTGTTGGTTCCGCTCGTGTTCACGCAGCTCTCCGGTAAGCAGAGGGGCATCCTCTAGCGCTTTCACACGATCCTGCAGCTGCTTGTACAGCTGCATCATTTCCGGTACGGTTAGCTCGAAGAATGAGTCGGACACATCTGCTTGCTCACGTTCCGCGGTGGACGCGTGATACAGCACCGCATCTCGTGCACCCAACACAACGATCTTTGCTTCCGGACGTGGTTTTTCCTGTTCTACCGGGCGTATTTCGACGACAGGTTCAGGTTCGACTGTTGCTACCGCTACCTCTTCCGGTATAGTATCCTCTGGTTTCGGCTGAGGCACCACTGGTGGTTCAGATTGACTCGTTTCAACTGGTTCGTTTGAAGGCACACTTCTGGGCAGATGGATGGGCACCGGCACAACACCTTGGACCTGTGGCAACGGAGCCGAAACATTGGCCTGTGTCTTCGGTTCTTCCGCCCGGCGCTGTAACAACCGCAACGCAGCTCGACCTCGGGTTAAACCGAGACTTTTTAGCGTGGTCGTAGACAATTGCTTCCAGTATACCTCACACCGCATATAAACTAACACCGGATGGGCCTCAGCGTTCGCACGTTCCACGCACAGTGCCTCCAAAACCTCGAGTAGTGTTTGCGATGGCTTGAATGTACCGTTCGCTGTGCGCGTTCCGTCCTCCAGCTGCAGCTGCACGGTTACATCCTCATCCTCTACACGCACCCGTTTTGCTTTCGCCATTTCGAGCTGCGCGTTGTTCGGCAAACCCGAGAATCGAAACATGGTCGACAGATCGAGCACCTTGTTGTGGTGAAGCAGATCGAATTCATCCTGAGGGAAGTTGTACTTGCGACAGACTGTCTCTAGGATCTGATTGTAGAAAAGGTGCTCATTAGAACTGTGTTGTGGGTCCTGTGGGTTAGGCAGCGTGCGTATATCTTTCACTTACTTGCATGATGGTCATATTCGGATCCACTTTCACCGTCTGGCGCCGTCCATGCACGGTTAGAACGGTAACGGAACGCGTCGCCATCTTAAGCAGCCGAATAAATACGTACAGTAAACGGATAAACACACCGGTTTTGCCTCATGTATTTTACGACGATTGATAAACCGAAACACCAGCAAAACGAAAACGCATCACCAATGATGACTTGCTACGATTGTTGAACTAATGGGTTTGCTTGAGTGAAGCGAGGACTTGCGATCCATAATGTAAACATTTCACTTTTGACAGCTTCTGCAGACGCGTTTACACGTCATTACTAAGCTGCAAGGCGTGTTTCGTTTTTGTTACAGCTATGTGCCCTATGAAACCGGGGTTGGTTAAAAACAATCATTTAAATAGATCACAAGCACTGAAGCTATTTATCGTTCATTCCCTGTGTTCATAAATCCTGTACATTTTGTATCTGCAAATAACAGAGATACATATACCACAATACGAATTTGTCGCACCGGTTTTTCGGGTGATGATCTATTTTTAACCCACAAAATATTCACACAGATACGATTGAAACACTATTTTTACCCTTACCTAGAGGTCCGTGGTTGCTAGGGACGGTTTCACGTGCTTCGTTTTTAACAAATCCAACAGAAAACTTACAGGAATCATTATCGCCTGGAATCACAGCGTGTTCACCGTCTTGCTTTTATTGCTCATTGTATGTTATCGTCTCTTTCGCTAACGTTTTTACGTTCCAGATGACCTCGAGAGATCCCCAAAATGCTAGGCAGAAAACGGTGTGTACACATATTATCTTGTTCGCGTTTGCCTAAGCGTTTCTGTTATTCTATCGATTTCTTCCCTCTTTTAATTCTTGTTACTTCTGGTGGGAAATCTTACAGATTTTGGAGAAGGATGGCAATGTGTCCGCGTCTCATAAAAGTTAATCAAGTCTTTTCATGTATATGTTGTCCGTCCGCTGTCGTTTGATTAGTAGCATTTCGCTATATTCGTATGGTTCGTCTGCGTGCCCGGTGGAAAAGAACCTCCACATACCACCCACTGTTATGTGGTCGTGCTTTTTAGTTGAGCGTAATAAGCTACACGTGTTCGATTTGGGATATCAATGGGGAACGAACGAAAACAAAAATGACAAAAATAATAATTACTAAACTCTAGCTATTCGTAATACAAAATTATAAAACATCATCCTGTGCACGTGAGTCGACACACCGCTATCACACCTGCTAACGGTTTACCCCGGACTAGAAAGGAAATAAAATAAAATAATAATGCTAATAGGAAAACGGTTCCTGCACCACGTGTGTGCCCCTTTGGTTTGCGGCGTGGCATGGCAAGTTTGTAAAACAAAAACGTATCAAATAATCTGACTCGTGTCGTGTGTGGTTCTTAAACTAGATAGAACTAGCTGCTTAGCTATGCGTACGACGCACGTGTGTCTGTGTGACTGATCTAACTGTATGGGAGAAAAAGGATAGATGGCTGGCTGACAGCATTGTCCATATTTAAGCATTTTAAATATAAGACAATCCAAACACCAAGCCCCATCGAAAGGAAGAAAAACTAAGTTTTTAGTTGGACTTTTTCGCATCCTTCGGTTCCTCCTTGGCCTGACCGCGACCCAAAATCTTCGCCAAGCTGTCCCAGATACCGCCAAACAGCAGGGCACAACTCAGATTTTCGAACGGCACGAACGGATCGTGGATGCCGAGCAGGATGGACGACAGCTTGAAGTACACCAGGAAGATGACGATGCCGAAGTACACGAGCGCATGCGGGGCCGAGATCAGGTCTGTCTTCTTGTCCAACACGAAGATGATCGAAGCAATCAGCGATGCCTTGGTGTAGCTGAGGAGGTGAAAAAGTGTGGTGGAAAATTAGTTTCCCCGGCGTGACTATTTCGATTGCCGTTGCACGCGGCGTACACTACTTACAAGCTGGGCTGCAGGAACTCCATGGCAGTCGGGGTCCACACACCGCGGATTAGTCGCTCGATAAGCTTGGTGAAACCGGCACCATTGCCCTTCAGCGTGCCGATGATGATCATAATGATGAATGCGTTCGGGTAGAGCTTAGCAGCGTGCGTCACACCATCATGGATCTACTCGGCGGAGGAAGAGAAGAAGAAAACAATCGTAGAATGTGACAGTAGAATGAAGAGTGGAGTGTAGAATGTAGAATGTAGAAGATTCTGATATGTAACAACGGATTTGTTGTTATTAAGTTGCTCATCTGTTGTTCTGCATATTTTGAAGATGGTTTGATCTTTCGACCTCAAGCCTTAGCTCAGCAGATATACTTTACCCGTTCTGCAACGCCGCTTACCCCTACTTTGATCGTGCTAGGTTGTTTGATGGCATACAATATCTTTTTGATTGCAGAAATCTTCCTTTTCCCTTCTCTTTCTCTTTCTCTTTCTCTTCTCTTTCTCTCTCTCTCTCTC
>JXXB01032324.1:0-11516 GCA_000956275.1 Anopheles koliensis | reverse complement strand
AAAACCACTGCACCCGTTTTATTTCTATTGCATTACCAAATTATGCCGAAATCGGCAAAAAATACCGATCTTTATCCAACGCATTTGCAGCGTTACGTCTGGATTCGCATTAAAGCTTAATGTAACGTTAAAATGAAAATCTTTTGGACTGATTTATGCTAATTGTTCCGTACGCTCTCACAGAAACAAGTGTTCAAATTATACCGAATGATTTAATCAAGCAAGCTATGACCCCTCGAGCACTTCGCGGTACCGAAAATAGCCGATCATGAACGTGGCAGGAAAGGTGGCTACCCTTTTGTAAGCACACAATAGCTGCACCGAAATAGATGCTGCGTTTCATTTCAATTACTTTCCTGCCCATTACGCATTTGTTGCACATGACCGAACACGACCTGTACAGCACAAACGCTTGTCGGGCTAGAAAGTGATTTCTAAGTACAAATCTGACCCATTCCGCATTACTCACCTATATTCGATACGGGCCCGAAAACGGTATCATCATTCACGATGCTGCAATTCCACCTCCGATTCCGGAACTGATGTTTGCATTCCTGCAACGAGAACGGGCAGAGCACGGTACAGATAAAAGGCGAATAGTTGCGGGCTAATCTACTGCGATATTCAACACCGTTGCATCCTGCACAACCTCTCGGGGTGGTGCGCTTCACAAAGGATCAGCTAACAGCATTTCCTTTCATCGGTCGTTACACACGCTCCGAAAGCTCACCTGTATGGCTGCACGTGCTCCCCGGCTTATGGCGGGCATGATGCTCGTGTGCTGAGCACACAGTTTCTGCTGGCCACCGCTCAGCGCACTGAGCGTGTAACAAAGATCCGGATTCAAATCGACGATATCTTTCTCGCTGCTGCCATCCCCTGATAAGGTACGATTACGGTAATTGTGACTTCTATTGTTGTTCTCACCGGATTCCTCATCCGTGAGTGGATCCGTTGTCCGCAGTCCACCCGCGGCTAGTGGCTCCGGCGAGCCCACCACCATCGTTCGGCTCGCCGTATGCAATCGTCCGCTGCCGGGCGCATAGGGCTGCTGTTTATCCAGTCCCAGTGGTGGCGGCTGCTGCCGACTACCACCGTCGTTGTCATTGCGCCGCACTCGAGCGGACGAAGCCCGCTTCCGGCTTCCGGTGGTGGAGCGTCCGCCTTTTCCCGGTTGCTCCCGGCCGAACGGCTCGCCGCGGTTGGCATCGCTAGCGGAACGCCCGCCCGGTCCGTCCATCAGCACCGAGGGGTCGTCGTTCAATATTACCGTTTTGGGCTGCTCTTTTGCTCCATTGAGTTTGATGGTTTGCTTGGTTCCTCCATTCCGACGCTTGCCATTTTTGCGTTGCTTCTTTTTGCCAGCACCCTTGCTGGCGGGAATGTTTGTGCCATTCGGTCGCGTTCCGTGACCCGTGGTGCTTCCCCCGGGCTGGCCACCGATCTCGACCGATCCGACACCGATTGGGAAATCGTTTCCTCTGCTCACGACGGTAGCCATCGGGGTGGGTTTCATGTGCGGTGTCGTAAGACCAGTATGATTGTTTCTAGTGTTATTGCCTTCCGCACTGCTAGCAGATGTCATTGATTTATGTCCAAACTTTCGTACAACATTTTTTTCCTTCTCCTCGCGCGCCCTCCCAAACGCGCTGGCCGAAGTCTCGAGCTGCGATGCGACCGTCATCTTTGCGCTATCGGTAGCCACTCGGCTGGCGTACTCGTTCAAGCTCTCCGCCTTATCGCTGACAGTGTCACTTGTTTGATCATTCTGCAGAAATACTTGCGGCACTATAGTGATTTTTTCCGTCCTGTACGGGGGCCCCTCCTTCCTGTCGGACAGAATGTCGTGCGAGTCGGGAAACGCTTTCTTTGGCATATTGATCGAAGCCGACGAGATCTGGGACCGCACTACCGATCGATTGTTGGTGGTATTTGTTTCCCCTCTTCTGCCCGCACCGCCGCGCGCTGCCACCCCAGCGTTTCGGTATTCCTTCACGTCCTTCGTTGCGGATCCGGCTACCATGGGCAGATGGCGCGCCGAAGCCGGACCCGGTGTCAGCAACACCGGTGGTGCCGCAGCGGTAGCGCCCATCGCGGTGCCGTTCTTCTGCAGCGACGGAAATACGACGAACTTGCTCTGGAAGTTTTTATCCGATTGAGTGAGATTTTGCAACATCAAAATGTGCCGCTTCAGGTCATCGATATTGGTAGATGAACCGTGGAATACGGATGAGGTTTTCTCCTTTTCATTCGTCGATGTTTTCAGCGCCAGCGGAATGATGTACTTGCGTTCCTTCTTGCCGCCTTCATCGTCCGAAATCATGTGGTCCGCCAAACCCATCACGCTCGGCGAAGAAGGAAGCTTGCTCCTCATGGACGATATCGGACGTACCGCGCCGTGCACCATGCCGTCCGCGTCCGGGTTTCCGCTCTTTTCGAAGTGGTTCACAAACGAAGGGGCGACCGTGGTGAGGAAGGTTATCGACACATTGCCACCGCCGGCACCGCCGAACGCACTCTCCGCACTGAATACCGGTGGCGCAGCAGGTGGCGAACCGGAGCCCACATTGCCCAACCGTCCGGGCCCGCCGCCGGCTTTGCTGGTGGATTGATCTTTTCTGCTGCCCTTATTATCGCTGCTACTGTCGATCGGGCGGATGAAGTGATCGAGATTGTGCACCGACTTCAGCTTGTTCCTTACGTCGGTCAGATTCAGCAGCACGCTGTTGTTCGACAGCACCTCCTGCTCCGAACGGAACACAATGAACGGAGATTTGATTCCCAAGGATCTGTGAGAAGAAATGGAGCGAAAACATTACACAACATTAGCGCTAATTATTTTGGCAAATGTGTTAATTGCTCTGTGGAATGCTGGTGGTACCATACCTGCCAGCGCTACCGCAAATGGCTCGCCCCAAATGGACAGATCATGCACAACTCACTCATTACGTTTACACTGAAAGGTTCTAGGTACGTATAGGCAAATTATCCGCTACCTTCCGCGTTCGGAAGCTTATTAAAAAAGTGTTTCATATTTACAAGCACGGTTTGTGGTGTGCTCAACATTGCAGATGAAGATTTTCAACTGATGCTCAAGATGAGGATTTGTTTAAAATAAAACCCAATTGTAATTCATTCTCATCATTCATGATTCATCATTCAAACTATTTTGTATTGAAATTGAGTTTTTATTTGTAATATCAAAATGACTGATCAAAAACTGATGTTCATTTTAGAATGATCTGTTACATTTAGCTAGAAAACTACAAGATACATTTTTCAACTTACAATTAACCTATGTTACAGATTGATATACATATGCCGTAGCAATAATTTAGATAATTTGGATGGAAAGGTAACCGATACTAACTAGAAAGAAAGATAGTTTTCGGCAAAATATTGAAAGCTATCGTTTGTTGAAATAGTTTAAATATTTTTTTATGAACTTAAAACCTTTGGAATATGTTAGAATGAATTATTACATTGATCTATATTCAGATATGATTTTTTTCTGTGCGGATCAACCACCAATACCCGACAAGCACCATTTCTAGCTCATCTCAATACGATTGAACACGAATGGACCATCGCACACACCACCATCATATAAAATTTTGAGCGTTTACAGTTTTCAGTGCGGATCTTTTACGCTTTTATGATCGTACCATGTGTTTGGGGCGTTCACTAAAAACCCTAAACCCCGAACGAACCTTTTCTCACGCACGTCACACCGATCTAACCTGTGTGCCCTAAGGCTTCACCGCAACACCCTGCACAGGCACTGCTTTCACGCATGACCATCTGCCTTCGCTCCTAAGCATGAGTTAACAGTAGGATTAACCCAAAATCCTGTCTTTACTGCCGCCGCCATTCAAGCCTGGGTCCGAGCCTGATGGGCCCAAAGATGAGGCACTCCGTGGAGCGAGAAAGAAAAAGGGAAACAAAAGGTGTCACTCATTTTCTAATTTGTTATGCAAATTTTTATTACCGACTTTTTTTTTCTACCTTCAGCCATATTTCCGAACTATTAAATATACATCCCACCCCGCTCCCTATCACAATCAGGATATTACCGACCGAGGGTCTCCGGAGACAAATGGTATTAATAAATATTAAACACACATTTTCTGCGCTTCTGCTGCACAGACCTGATAACGGCCACTCGAGTGGGGTCAAAATAAAATCAAATCTTTATTATCATCATTTTACGTTCTGTATAACGCACGGGTTATTATGTCCTTGCCCTTGTTTTTTGCCGATGGGGATAGTTTTTTCTTTGCTGAAAAGATCACAAATATTTGTGTCCGTTCGCCCAGCCGGACCGTCGTCGTCGTCGTCGTCGTCGTCGTCGTCGTCGTCGTCGTCGTCGTCGTCGTCGACGGCGTGATAAGATTCTCTATGCATACACTATTAAAACTTTCCCCCTGAGCGAATCCACTTATGTTTCCGTAGCCGCTGAATCTGGTCCCGCTTGGGAAAACTTTACGAAAGAGGTAAATATGTTGGTTTTCAAAACTTTGGTTTATTGGACCGACATCCTCACGTTCATCGGAGGTGGTAGAGTTGGTGGTACAAAAACTCACACTTGGTATTGCTTGATTGCTTACATAATCTTTCATTGTCACGTTTCTTTTACACGGGCAGGGTGTTTTCTAACAATTTTTAATAACACTGGCTTTGCACGTTGCCAAACCGACGACCCCAGAATTACGAATGCTTTAAATCCTCACCGAGCAGATAGACAAACAGGGCGAACCTATTCACCACCACCGAAAGGTAAATAAACGTTTAGCATTGAGCCCCGTTTGTTGTCATGTTTGCCCAGCAGGGATCACCGCGCCAACAGATAGCTTGAGCAGTCTCAAGTTGTGCGTTATTATCAAGGACTACCGAAAACAATCCTGTGTGTTTACCAGGGTCGAAAGTCAATGCTACCGTTCTCAACAAAGGAGCGTAGGGTGGGCAACCTTAGCGGCAAACGATATTAGATAAAAGGTGCGCCATGCGAAAACAAAACCAAGATGGTACCCTATTCTTGTATTGTAAAATTGAATTAAGCTTTTCTCGTGCGAAAACCACACATCCATTCTCTAAAATACGATACTTTTCGGCTGCGGTTTATCTTCAGCGGTCCAAAAGTTGAAAAATTGCGCTCAGAATCTTAGTTGCTTTGATTTCAGCAAAATGACAGATGTAAATAAAAAAGATGGCTAGTGTTATCACTTCGATCCTCCAGTTTATATCCTGACAATGTTGCCAGATGTTTTTTTAATGTAATAAAATAACTTCTTTAACTTCTGTTTCTGCTAAAAAGCGCAAAAATACTGATCGGCTCCCCTTTTAAAAGTGTGATTAAAATAGAATAATTGTAATATTTCTTTCTATTTTTTGAGAATAATTGCCTCCTTTGTTGTAATATCTCTTTCGCTTTCTATCCACTCCTAGTCGAATCTATTCGAGAACGTTAGACGTTAGTCCATTTTTTTTGCAAACAGGATTGGTTAGGTAAAAATCATTCCATGCTTTGTCTAGTCGAGAACAATTGTTGATACGCAATTTGTCATCAATAGAATGAAATGGTTTTACGCAATTCATGATCGAATCGGATCATGTTTTACGGAAAGCGCTCGCGTTGGAACTTAGTTTCCCCAATAAGACTAAATTGACCAGTTTTGGATGAAAGATTCTCCGACCGAATAAAACATCCCGTTCGCTTCACCCATTGTGTAACAACATTACCGAACAATATGTTCGTTGTTTCCATTCAACAAAAGCATCGATCATTAACGTTGATATTCCCTGAGGGAACGAGGCGGGGTCGACGAGAACTGTCGGCAATTTCTATCCTGTGCCCATCATGAGTGTCATCTCGCGTCCTCTAAATGCGCATTCATTATTAGATATACCCCGGTCGTCGCCGTGCCGGGTAACTGTTTGTTAAGCAGTGTAGTGCACAATTTGTTGGAACCCCTTTTTTACGTTTCGCCGACGACAGCGACTCTCGTGTGTCCTGCCAGTCGGAGATGCAGGGACTCATATCAACCCGTTACAGGACGCATTGTGTCACGCACCACCCGTGCAGGGGCGAGAAAGAGAGCGAAGCTTGAGAAAAGCAACCGATCCATGAAAAACGGGCCTTCCGTTGCCGCTTCGGATTCAAATCCGATGCCACACCGCCACCGGAACATCGCCATCCCAGCCAGCTGTTACCAGCGCTGCTTTCACACAGGCGAAGCCTTTTGTCTGAATCAAACTAAAGAAAGCGGATTACCGATATCATATTGCCTGAGGCGAAGCTGACGGGCTGGGGCTGCAACCGACCCACTAATTCCTGCCGAATAATGCCCTGCCAGGGGGAAAAAGTCAACGGCGTAAGGATGTTTGGTGAGTGTGTGTGTGTGTGTATGGCACAAAGAACTACACGGAACACCCAGACCGTACGGTACCTGAATTCGCTACGCCCAGGTAGGCAATTATCGGTACTATTTAATTTATTCTTTCTAAACCGACTGCAAAAAATTTCCTTGTGCGTGAGTGCAGTCGCGTAGATTTGTTTCAGGAAACCTCCAACGATTACGATTCATGTAGATGAAGCTAACAAAGGCACTAAACTCATTCGGCTTTGCGCACATTCACGCCGACCTGCGGCGGGTTTATTGGCTGTTGGACATACGCTATTCGGCAACATGAAGTAAATTAACTTCATTTGTCGCGCGCGTGTGTGTGTGTAAGAGAAAGAGCTAAACCTTTTACACAGGCCAATTTATATCACTTTCTTCATTCATTTCGTCTTTTCCTGCTGCGCTTAGATGGAGCGGCCGTCAGCTAGCGGCGGCGGGCTGTGATGGTGCGTGTGCCGGCAACACCTCTGCACTTTTTAAAACCAAATCCTCCCTACAGATCACACTGCAGACCACACTGGAATCTCATTGTCATTTCTTTTCGTTATGTTCCGGGCGAGGCAGCATAGAAAATGGGCATGTGTAATCGTCATATCCTCATTGTACGCGGCAGCTCGACGGGCGACAGTGGTGTACACGTTACAAATCGTCTTTAGATGAGCCTAAAGTGGATAATACAGCAAGTTTTACACATTCCAGCTGCGTTTTTAAACACCAAGTGACATCACACACAAAAGCTTGTCGACTTCAAAGTCAGACAAATTACTCCAACAAATAAAAAAAATAAATTTGCGTGCCAAAGAGAACCGTCTGGAAAAATATTTACATGCTGCACAGCACTATTGCTGACTTTGTAAATTCAGATTCAGGCGAGCGGTACAGTTTGAGATCGGTTAAATAAACCACAACGCACATCCGCATCGGGCCTTGTGTTACAAATGTTCTGGAAACATAAACTTGCCTTATTTTGGTTTCTAATATTACAGTGGTGCGTTCGGGCACACCACCAGGCCATCGGTAAACATTCGCAGGCAGTTCGTGCTGATAAAATATTTATGCTACTACCACAGCGCTGCCAGCGTTCGTTTGGCCAATTTCGCCATTGTTTCGGTTTGTTTTCAGCAATCGTTTTTATCATTAGAAACTGCGAACAATTACGGCACGGAATGCGTTCGCTTTTTCCATAAACCAGCGGTAGATCACTTAAGGTTTGCGTTCGCAGAACACAAAAGCTCGAGCACTGGGTGGGCATGATTCGTGCGGTAGTATAATGAAATCCGCACCGCACTCTTGAACACGTAGTTTACGGTAAACAATAGGAGTTTTCTAAAAAAATATAAATTCCCTCCTTCTCCCTGCCAAGCTGATTTTTTTTCGTGAAAACGAACATAAAAAACGTGTGCTAAAATGCGTTACTCACATCCATGTTGGAAGTCCTTGCCCTACTGCGCTGCTACCGCTGCTGCTGCTCGTCGCCAGGAAGAGTGTCCCAACCCAGAGTAGTGTAATAATCCAACTGTGACTGCATCCACTGCTGGCGGCCATTTTTGTTATTTTTTTGGTGGAGATCTTACTTTTCTTAGACATATTCCATTTAATTACTTGACACTATTTTCTCAACAGCACTTACAACCGAAGAACGGAGTAGGCTATGCGGCTACCCCCGGCAACACAGTGTGTAGCATAAACACAAACTTTGTTGATGCTGTTTTACTCACTACACGCCTCGCTCGTTGGGCACGTTCCTTGATCACAAATACAGCAACGCGCACGCCAGGCTAGAGCATCATACAGACACGGGTGATATATTGTTTATTTTGAAACTTGATTTGATTTCTGGATAGAGGGTGTACACCAAGCGCAAGCCGAGCTCATGTACGTATCGTGAAGCTCAAACAAAACAATAAAAAACACACACACACCCCGTAACATCAAACGAGCATTGAACGGGTGAGTTTTGGCTTGCTGTAATTTTAGTACCATACGCGCGATTCGCAACTAGCACAACTTTCAGCGCACACTTTGTCAAGAACTTTCGAATTACTTTCACTGCGCACGATGATCTTGCACGGCCGCATATGATGTTTGGCGCAGTTATTGTATGCTGTCCCTTCCCAGCACCGCGGGAAGAGTGACGTTTGATGATTTGCTTTAAACTCACACACAAACACACTCGCACACACCTAGAATGCGCAACGACAACAACAACAACACCAAACACTACACCCATTCGGGGATCACGCCGTGGAGCGTGGAGCAGCCATCATTTGGCTTGTTGCATCGCCACCAACAACAACGGCAACGACAACGTCGAGCGAACGTCACAATTAACGAGATCACCAGTAACACTCAGTAACTGCAGACGAAAACTATGTCGTTATTTTTCAGCACCGCGCACTGCTGCGTAATGCTATCGCGCTTTGCGTACGGTGGGAGAGTTTGGGTTTCTCCAGTATGTTATCCTTCTTCTTATACGCGCGTTTCATTTTACCTGCGCCGGTGTGGGGGGAGCTGCGATCGTAATTTTTTATTTTATTTTTTCTCTGTTTTCGTTTTGGTTACGCGTAAACTACAAAGGTGAAGGTTTAAGGGCAATATTCTCTTCCCCCGGAGCACGGGAAGCACGACAACGGACGACGGGTCTCGGGTGTTAATTCTCACTGTTCACTTTTATCCGTTTCCGTAGCAACCGCCCGTCAGTTTCGCGAGGGCATTGCTTTTGTGTCGCTGCTGCTCGGTTCGCGTTGCTGTCCCCCTCCCTCCCTTGTCCTCCCCCACTCCCCCCAATCGTTACCCGCGAGCACACAGCCCGAGCATCAGCGCGAATGTTAAAACGTGTCAACCGTTTTCTGGCAAAAGGTAACTTCACTTTCAAAGTATCACCAACGCAATGGGTTCCTTCCGCTGCCTGGTACGGGCCGTCATCGCCACATTCTTCCAATGTCCGAGTTTGATTAGTTCCTTTGTGGTTGGGCTGCTCGCGAAGCCCGACGGATGGATGGACGGACGACGGTGCCCGATCTAGTGTGGTGTCTAATATGGCTTGCTGTTTACGAATCAGCACGGAACGCACGGTACAGCAGCAGCAGCAGCGACCAACAGATCTCGACCTGTCTGAATTTACTCTGAGCGAACGCAGCATCACTGACTGGCTGACTATGCAGTTTACAGCAGCATAAAGCATACCCGAGAGAAACCGTGCTTCGCAACACTCACCGAAGGCAGCGAACAAACGAGCGCTCTCTCGTCCACGCCAAGACATATACGGTGTGCCCGTTCGCTCTGCCGGCCAAAAACCTGTCCTAATACGAGTCGTACATTTTATGTGCCTCTCTTTTCACAACAGGGCGCGTCAGCCCCAGATTATGTTGCATTAACTGGTGTGTTCATATTTTTCAATCTGTAAAAAAATCTTTTTAAAATTGGTTGTTTTTAGGAAACCATTTGTTGAATAAAAAAAGTACGTTCTTCTTCAAATCTTTGCTGCTAAAAGCGTTCAGCAAAAGCCGCTTCCGTTTGAGCAGCTAGCCGCAAACACTTTAATGTTTTTGAACAAGACAATTAAAACGCACACGTGCACCCGTAACGGACGAAACTCACACGTCATTCGAACCAACCGATCTCGTGTTGGATGTTGCACTCTGGGCAAACTTTTCGCAAAACAAGATGTTGCATACGCGCCAGTGCTACCATGCCGGTGGGCGGAGCTATGCTTTATGCTCTGCATATAATTTGATCGGAGGAGAGATTACACTTTTGCAGGGTTTGTGCATCGGTGGAAAAATGCCGATTATCACGACACTTACCAGCGCGATTCGAAACAAACGAGACAAACATTTTGTATCACTTTATTTAATTCAATAATCGCTTTGATTATCGAGCAGGTAATTTCGCGCGAACCTGTTGGGAAAATTGTGCCGCTCTTGGACACGCCTGTCGAGTAGCAGCCCCTGTAACCGGAGTGATGATTTCTCCTCCGTCGAAGCAAACGACGATCAAAGAAGGCTGTTTTCATTCTTAAACCCGGTCGTCCGTTCTCGATCCGGCCACAATTTATGTGGTCGCTGGTTGTGTTTTCAGGTTTCAAACCGCCTGGCTGACGCTGTTAACGTTTGATACGTCACCAATAGTGTAATCAAGGCAAAGAAAAAAGAAAAGACGATATAGATAATTAATTACGGTAGGCTGACCGATGACTCACGAGCGCATTGTGGCGTGCGCGTTATCGCCTTGCGATGAAAATCATTCAATATTCATCCATCGACAGCATTAGCTTTGTCTGCGCGCCCTTTGCACCGAAATTATCCTACTTTCAATTTATGCTTATCCTGTTACCTTTCATCTGCAGCTCTCAGCACCGGATAGGATTCCTATCACTGTCCACTGTGTCCCACTGGATGTCGGATGCATGTCGCATCGCGGCTGGATAGACGTCGATATAGAGACCAAACGGAATAAATAAACAGGAAACTGCATCAAAGCTATAATGTGCATTTGCAGCCGCATCGTACGCCAAAGCGGAACGTGTGTGTGAGTGTGTGTGTGTGCATAGCGCGCCCCTGCTCTCGGACAAGACGGACATGGGCCTACACTACCACGCTGCCGGCCACATGTAGCGGCATTTCTTCTTTGAACTCTCTGTGTGTCCATGTGCCGCTTCGCTACGCACACCTAACACCGTGTTCGTTGCCTTCGCCCGGCGCAGCCGGTCCTAGCCTAAGCCGGGACAGGTCAACGAGTGGCCGAAGCGACGCCGAAGCATGCTCTCATGGAGCATAAAATCAAATAGCATCCAACCTTATACGGCCTTTCTTCCCATCAGAGCCACTCGCCGGTCTTTCCCATCTTCCTCCATTATCGGTTCAGCAATGCATTTACCAGCTCGTTCGCTCGTTTCGCTTTGTATCGCACCGCTCTGTGTACGGCTGTAACGCGCCGCAGACGCGTTTCGATGTACTTGTTACATTAGTTCTAATGATTGCACTCGTAAGTATTTGAGGGCGCTAGCCGCACAGTAGCCCAATTCAACGCATGATTGGCATATCTAAAAAATGCCGAAATTGAACCACCGAAACTTCCTTCCCAGTGCACGTGTGTGTGTGTGTGTGTGTGTGT
>JXXB01032282.1:0-10782 GCA_000956275.1 Anopheles koliensis | reverse complement strand
AGAGAGAGAGAGAGAGAGAGATAAAAAAGAGAAAGAGAGAAATGATGGTAGTAAAAATAGTGGTGGGCTGCTGCACCGAGACGGGCTGAGGCTGCAGCCGAAAGCCTCGAGTAAACCGTTTACTATCCTGTGATAGCGATAATTTGTTTTTTCTGCTGTTGGTTAAAGTTGCTGGAGGAACCAAGGTTTCGAATTTCCAACCGCTTCCTTTGTCCGGGTGGATTAGGGCAGCGATAAAATTCAGTGTGCGATTAAAGTTGCAATTGCATGTGTGTATGTGCGTGCGCGTGTCGATGTATGTATGCATGCCTCGCAATGGCATATACCGTCGATACGATGAAAAGTGCCGATTGAGCACCAGAATATTACAGTCAGACTCTTTTTCCGGTGCATTTAATACGATCGCGAAACAGTGCAGGTGGCCTGCAGCATCCGCTGGGCATAGGTTTTGGGCGTCTTGTCCTTTTTCATCCCACCCTTCCCGGTATGCATGTGCTGTTCGGAGTGCTTTGTGAATGGTGAAACAAAAAAAAACGGGCCTTTCCAACAGTCACAGGATGAATCATGCCGAGTGTAGCACTGCTTGAGTTTGATAGTAATCTTAACATTTAAAATAAAATCTCCCTTCTTTGTCTTTATCGGTATGCTACGGACAGCGATTTTGATGTTCCCACTTTTTCTAACCTTATTCTGAACCCCAGGTATTAAAAGGAGTGGGTTATTGTTCGGCTGGCAATCTGCGCTATGGAGTGCTCGAAACGTGCGAAAATCTTGCATACATCTTGTAAGTAGTTGTTTGATTTTCCCCGTGAATGGAATGCATTTTTTTTGTACCCTTTTTCTTGTTGTTGTGTACCGCCTGCATTTAAATTTGGTTTTCTGCGAATGTTGATTTTTGCTCCCATTTTTTTGGTTTTTATTTTGGAAATGCCTTCAGTTTCATACAAAAAAAACCTCCCTCCCTCCCCTTCCATGCGATATCATCTGCATATGCAAATAATCTACTGACGTTTTCAATTTTGCGTTTCATTTCAGATATACTAGCTTGAAGTTGTATATCTCTATTGTAAACCCCACGCCCCAATAGCATAAAGCTCATTTTCTGATATATATATATAGAAAAGGCAATCGTCCCCCATTTGCGGCGTCCGTAATTCGGTGAGCTTGACACCGCTCCACGGCACGATGAATGAGAAAAAGTATAAGCTTAAGAATGCCGCCGCCTGTAAGGCAGCGGACGACACGCTGGACTGCCATCTCGGCAAGCTCGATGATGCGTCCGAGACCTACTTGCTGAAGATAAAAACGTGGAGCCCGGGGAAGCGCTCGCAGTGCTTCGTAACGCTCTACCGCCACACGAAAAGCAATATCTCGACCATCCAACGCAACTCCAACTCGCTGCGGACGCGCTTGTCGTGCTCACACAACTCGCTGACCGACTCGATCAAGAACAAGGCGGACGACTCGGTCTTTATCACGCAAGCGATGTCGCACGATGCGTTGGATGACAACAAAATTCTCGATTTTTACAACGTTCCTATCGATTCCGACATCTACACCACTCCGATCGATCTGATCCGGAATACGTACAATGCAGAAACGGCATTCTACCGAAATCGGACCGGTAAGTTGACCGCCGCCTCCATCTTGTAGTACGGTGCACGACGAAAGGGCACGGAATCGCTCCCATTTTTGCGGTGAGGCAGGGTTAGGGATAGATTGATGTGAGTGATGTGTGTGCCACGCACTCTTCTGCGAACCTCTACCCGATGCGGCACTTTTCAAACGATCTCGAACTGAAGGAAAGTGTGCGACAAATTACAAAGAATCAGCTTTCGAAAACAATCGACCTCCAACAGAAAAGCGTCGAATCAATCGTTGAATCGATTCGATTCTTGCAGCCACATCATCAATACATGCATAAGTATATGAAATAGATATAATTCGGAACATTCTGTGTGAACGTCTACAATATACTTATGCGATTTTTTTCCGATTGAAATGATTAAACTTATGAAATTGAAAAAAAACATACTTGAGGAATGCAATATTTGAAGCTATTTCGGTTAAACTTTATCTCTCAGCCACACAAACATGTTCCCGTGCGACAATGTTTGATACGTTTTGTAATGTGTGACTGAAAGACAAAATTTAACATCAAGTAAATTATGTTTTGCTCAAAAACAAAATTATTAAATCTTGTAAATTCTATAATTCCCTTCACACACTCATGCGGTTCTGCATTTTTACTTGCAGAAGCGGCACAGCGGAACAGTTGGAATAACTTATTAAACTACAGCGAACAGCTGCACGAGCGCAAAGCGAACAGCAAGCCGCAGATCATCTTCGAAAATCGAAAATCGGCCAAAGCGGTGGAGAAACACGCGGGTGATACCAAAGCCGACGGTAAACGCGCCAACTCCATCACGCACGAGATACGCGCCCAGTGCAAAAAGTCCAACTTTTCCGTCAATCTCAAGCAGAAGTTCTGCAACATCTTCCGCGTCAGCCGGCAGCAGCACCACAAGCCGTTCCTGGGCAGCAAGCGGACGCTGGTCGCGAACCGCGCGAAGGAAAATGTTGTTTGCATCAAGGAGAAGAATGAGAGTGCTTTCGGCAAGAAACTGAACACGCCGCGGAAGCTACCACCGCTTCCCTCCAATGGTATGGCGGAAGCGACGTTTAACCGGTTGATCGCTTTGGAATTGTAATACTTTATTTTTATTTTGTTACAGAATCTGATTTGCGGTACCTAATGGGAGATACTAGCGAACAGAAAAAGAAATCCGGCGAAAGGAATTCGTCGATGGACTTTACTGCAAGCATAGAAAAAGTTCAAGAGGTACGATTTGTACTGTTTTGCTGGGGGAAATTTTTCCTATATACTCTCCATCCGATTTAAGTACATGTATACAATACGCTCTCATCTATTTCAGTTCGGCTGGTACTGGGGTCCAATAACTTCCGAAGGCGCGGAAAAGATACTTTCCAACGAGCCAGACGGTAGCTTTCTAGTCAGAGACAGCTCTGATGATCATTACATTTTTTCTCTCACATTCAAACTGAATGGAACTGTACGACACGTTCGCATCGATCAGGATCAAGGTGTGCGCGGTTGTGATATGTATGCAGAAGGAAAGCATCTTTTTTTTTATTCACACACTTCTTGTCCGCCTCTCTAGGATCATTCTCGTTCGGTTCCTGCGCGAAGTTTAAATCACGAACAATAATGGAATTCATTGAGAATGCTGTTGAACATTCAAGAAGTGGAAGATATCTGTTCTTCCTTCATCGGCGTCCGGAATACGGTCCGATGCGTGTTCAATTAACCAAACCAGTGTCGCGTTTTAAGCACGTGCAGAGCTTGCAGCATATATGCAGGTAAGATGCAGCACTAGATTGTTATTAGGTTGGTAAATTAAACATAAACTCACACCAAACTTTCTTCTTTATTCGCATTGCTTTTCAGGTTTGTCATCCATAAAACAATCAAGCGGAAAGATCTTATCCAAGCGCTTCCCTTACCGAGAAGGGTGCTGGACTATTTATGCTACAAAAACTGTCTTTCGGAACGTACTGAGGCGGATTTGCTAAACAGCTTAGAAAAACCAAATATTGTTCTCCGTTAGATTTGATATTGTGAAAACCTCCTTTTTCTGACTAGTGGATATGAATCGTAAATTAAAACAAACAAAACCAACAACAAGAACAACAACAACAGCAAAAAACAATTAGACTAGTGAACGAAACAGCCGAAAAATACACAACACAAGTCGTCGTAAAATATTAGCTACATCGA
Organism: Anopheles koliensis; assembly: GCA_000956275.1. NCBI lineage: Eukaryota > Metazoa > Arthropoda > Insecta > Diptera > Culicidae > Anopheles > Anopheles koliensis. The sequence goes on along the minus strand of JXXB01032282.1, from coordinate 6,983 downwards.
CGTTTCGTGTTTTGACTACTTTTTCTATTTTATTGTGAAGTAGCGGGAGTAAATTCCAATTTACTTCAATTTATTTCTCATTTTTCTACTCTTTTTTTTGTATTGTAGCCGGCTTTCGGAAAGCTTATTTGGCAGAAAAAAAACAGAAAGAAAATTTAAATACCTTGGTAAAAACCTGTTTAAAAACCTTGTGATGATGTTGGTCGTGTTGTTTTGTTTTTTCTAGTACAGCTAAAATACAAGGCTATTCGTACCATTTTGACAGATAGCCAGTTTGATTTTTAGGTTATCATCGGTGCTTGGCAGTCGATGAACAAATGTGCGAGACTCGAGTTACGCTGGGGTGTGATTTAGCATCGCATCATGTGTATAGTTTTCAATAATTTTCCACCATACCCGTTCAGTAGTGAACATTTTTAATCGCTTTCTAATATACAAACAGTGCGTTATTTTATAAAAAAGTGAACATTTTTTTTATCGCTTTTCGACAAACAGTGTGTACAGTAAACAGTAAACATTAGATTTAACAGGTGCCGATTGTGGTTTCTCGCGATTTATTTTTACTAAGGCTAAGCGTGTTAGAAGAAGTTATTCTACTCTACCGCTGCCGTTTTATCAAGAAAATGCAGATTGAAGAATGCCCGTAGACGTATTAAGTTTAGAGTGCAGCAGAAGTGAAATCTGACGGAAGCAGTATGAAGCGAAGTTACAACCCGCACCGGACCCATACCCGTTCCGGCACCAGGGACTCAGAGGAGCAGGAACAACGGCGTATGTCCGACTCGCCGAGGGAAAAACGCCACACCGATCAACTGAAAGCGCGCAAGAAAGAGGAGGAACGCCGGCGGCCCACTGAAACTAGTAGCAGCGACAGCGACGACGACCGTTCCGACGAAGTTCCGCGCGAGAAAGATAACTCAAAAAGGAAGCACTCGGAGAAGAAGAAGAAACACAAGAAACACAAGCGCCACAAAAAGTCGAAGAAACATCGTCGGGAGCGTAATTCTTCCGACGACGAGACGGGCAGCGATGTCGATAAGAACGAGACGAGCAGGCCGAGTCTAGTGGCAGAGGAATTACCGGCAGCACGTCCCTCCAAGCGTGACAGTTTACCGGCCCCGAGGCCGGGGAAAGAACGCAAGCAGTACGAGAAGGAAGTGTCGTCGCGATGGGACAGTTCCGGCGAAGGTGAACGTTCGCATCACCGCGATTCGGACAACCGGCATGCCGCGAAAAGGTTGTCCGCGCAGAAGGTTTGTGTGCGTGTTCGAAGTTGCTTTAACCGTGTGTTTTTTGTCTTCACCTATTTCAGAGGTCGCACCGAGTACGAATCCAAGGAGCGTGCTGATTTAGATGCCGACGCTGATAGGCGCTATTCGAGGGACAAAACAACACGTGAGCGTGAAAAATCACCACCACCAGCGTCCTCCTCACGACATGCTTCCACGTACAGAGATAGAGAGCGATCGCGGAACGTTGGTGAAACTTACGGTAAGAGAAACGTTCTCCCGGAAGCGTTACAGGTCTAAACCGGTCCGTTTTTTTTTTTCGATGTTACAGACCGACAAAGACCACGATCAAATACATCCAGCGCACAGGAAGACCGTTCGCGGCCCGCTTCCAACAGGAACGGATCGTTGGATGGACGACCGGGGCGTGATTCGCACTCGCACAGCAGCACGCAACCACGCCGTGAGCACAGAGACCGTGATGAACATGCCGATAGACGACCGGCAAATCATGCTACCCGCGATACCGAACCAAACCCACCGGAACGGCGTGCGTCCGGTGCGGAAAGTCGTAAACCGCGCAATCCGGAACCGACCCGGCACGAATGGGGCAAACCGACGGACAGCGACAAACCGGAGGAGGAGGACAAGCCTCCGGTTGAGAAGGAGAAACCCAACTTCGGCCTGTCCGGGAAGCTAACCGAGGAAGCGAACAAGGTGAACGGGGTGGTGATCGCGTACGCCGAACCGCCCGGTGCGCGCAAACCGAAGCGACGATGGCGGCTGTACCCGTTCAAAGGGGACAAAGCGTTGCCGACGATGTACATCCATCGGCAGAGCTGCTACCTGATAGGGCGCGATCGCAAGGTGTGCGACCTGCCGGTCGATCATCCCTCCTGCTCGAAGCAGCACGCGGTGCTGCAGTACCGGCTGGTACCATACGAACGGAACGATGGTTCGACCGGCCAGCGGGTCCGACCGTACGTCATCGATCTGCAGTCCGCCAACGGGACGTTCGTGAACAACAGCAAAATCGAACCGAAACGCTACCTGGAGCTGCGGGAAAAGGATGTGCTCAAGTTTGGGTTCAGTTCGCGGGAGTACGTGCTGCTGCACGAGAACAGCAAGGAGGACAACGAGGACGACGAAGGGTACGATGTGTCACCCGTACCGAGCGGTGGCGTGACAAAGGAAGCGCAGTGAAATCGTGCCGCTCCCACCCAGACGCGCAAAGAATAAAAGGTAGGAAGCAGGTTCGGAAGGCAGGCATGGAAGTCCAGAAATCTGCAAACTTTCCACACCTTCACCTAAGTTTGCTTTTAACAGAATGAAATTAGAAACATCATCGTGATTTAAGATGGAAAAATAAACGTTCAAAAACTTAGTGTCAATTGGAGGTTGGGAGGATTGAATATTGCCCGAAAATCCTATCAGTTAGTCAATTATGTAAAATTATTTAAAAAAAAAACAGGAAACGTAAACTTGGTTTTGTGGCTGCTCCACCAGCGTAGCTTTCTCGCCGCGTAAAAAGGGCTTACTAATTCGATCGTATTTTGTAACTCTAACACATTAGCACGACACGAACACGAATTTGGAAAACACAAAAACGTACGTCGACTTTATTAGCGGCTCATTCTACTCGAACTGAATGCCTTGCGCCAGCGGCAGCTCGGTCGAGTGGTTGACGGTGATCGTGGAGCGCCGGGCGTACTGCTTCCAGGAGTCGGAACCGGATTCGCGTCCACCGCCGGTGTGCTTCTCGCCACCGAACGCACCGCCAATTTCCGCGCCCGACGGTGACGTGTTGATGTTGACGATACCGCAGTCCGAGCCGTTCTCGCCGATCCACTGGGGGAAAAAAATGCAGTTTAGTTTGGGGCGAGGATGCGAGGACTGTTTAGGAACCTACCTGGAACGCGGACTGCACGTTGTTGGTGAACAGGGCGGAGGAAAGGCCCTGGTCGACCTCGTTGTTCCACGCGATCGCTTCGTTCAGATCCTTCGCCTTGAACACGTACACGATCGGTGCGAACGTTTCGCGCTTCACGACCGGCGCATCGTGCGGCAGGTTGGAAATGATGGTGGGCTCAACGAAAAAGCCGGGCCGCTCGATGACCCTGCCGCCGCACTCGACCTTCCCGCCCAGCGCCACCGCCTCCTTGACCGCGGCGAGGTAGTTCTGTACCGCCTGCTGGTTGTGGAGCGGTCCGTAGAGCGTCGCCTGCTCCAGTGGATGGCCGACGCGCTGCAGCAGGTTCGCGTAGCGCTTCGTCAGCTTCTGCACGAAGTCGGCGTACAGCTTCTCGTGGATGATGAGACGGCGCGTGGTCGTGCAGCGCTGTCCGGCCGTGCCGATGCACCCGAAGAACGCCGCATCCAGCGCCATCTGCAGCGGGGCGTCCTCGTTGATGATGAGCGCGTTGTTGCCGCCCAGCTCGAGCAGGCACCGGCCGAACCGGCGCTGCATCTCCACGCCCACCGTGCGCCCGACGGCCGTACTTCCCGTGAACGACATCAGCTTCACGCGCTCGTCGCTCACCATGCGCCTGCCGACGTCCGCCTCGCCCTGGCAGAGCGTCACGATCGGGGGCAGCTTGTTGCGCTCGATCACGTCCGTCACGATCTTGGCCGTGGCGACGCTCACCAGCGACGTGCTCGGGGCACCCTTCCACACGACCGCATTTCCCACCACCAGCGCGATCGCCGCGTTCCACCCGAACACGGCGCACGGGAAGTTGAACGCCGAGATGACGCCCACCACGCCGAGCGGGTTCCACTTCTCCAGGATCGTGTGCTGCGGCCGCTCGGACGGGAAGATGGCGCCACCGAACATGCGCGACAGCCCGACCGCGTAGTCGCAGATATCGACGAACTCCTGCACCTCACCGACGCCCTCCGGCAGGATCTTGCCCATCTCGAGCGCGACCAGCTTCCCGAGCGGCTCCCGGTACTTGCGCAGCTCGTCCCCAATCTGGCGCACGATCTCGCCCCGGTACGGGGCCGGCAACGTCCGCCATTGCTCGTACGCAGCCACGCCCGCCGCCAGACAGCGGTCCAGGTCCTGCTCCGTACCGGTGGCCACCTCGGCGATCACCCGCCCGGACGCCGGGTCGATCGATTGGATCTTCCGGCCGGTTCCGGCGCTCCACTGCCCATCGTACACGCCGCCATTGACACGCTGCAAGCCGAGATCCTTCAGGAAGCCATACTTCGCGTCGTCCACGAGGTAAGTCGCCATGGTGCGCGTGCCGGTGCGTGCGTTGCGAACGAGACAGTGAACGTTTGACGCACGACGCAACAGCGTACCGATCATGCTGAAAAGTGTGTGTGTTTTGTTTTGTGAGGTTAGAACGGATTTGGAACGGGCACTTGCGCGGGCACTGCGGGACACCTACTCTCCAGGACGCACGCTGTCGATGTGGGGATTCTGTTGGCAACCGCTTTCTACGCTGGCTGATCTCGCAACCGACGACACTATCTGCCAGTCTTCGCCGTCGTCGTCGTCGTCGTCGTAGTCCTCGTCGTTATCAGTCTCCGACTTGCGCTTGACCATGTATTGCCCTATACTTCATGACGATGGCTGCAAATGATGGATTCCTCTCGAGTGCGGCCCCGCCTGGGGGTACGATAAGCGCCGCCACCACACCAATACACGCTCAACAACGCTGTGTGCATGTTATCTCCTTCGCTTCGGAAAGCTCGCTCGTTATCGAGGGCGGACGGAAGAGACCGGTACCTAAATCCAATACCCTCGCCGCACTCGAGTTGCCGTGGAATCTGCTCGTTGAAGGAGATAGATTTCACTCCAGATAACGGCGCGTTGGCAACGAAAGTGAATCGGATCCGCCGTACCCATCTGTGAACTATTTAATGGTATTTGATTTTCGTCATCCCAGGCCTCGTCCCTCGGTTGCTGATTTCGAGGCTGTTTGCTAGACACGATTTCTTCAAATTGTTTCTCATTATCTGGATGCTATCAACTGCGCGTTAGCTCGCAGGCGCCACAGTGATGCGTAATAACTTGTGAGAAACGATGAGGATGATGAATGATTTTTTATCGGGTTGCTGGGTTTGGCAAACGATTTTACAATTTTTATATTTAAATATTTTTGTTCTTAAAAATTTAAATAAATTGATAAAACTTGTTTATTTATTTTATTTTCGATGATCATGACGATAGTCCTTGATCTTCGCCGGCTTAGGACAGCTACACGCGAGCAACAAATGCTTCTCATTCCTTTCCAGGGACATCATCACCTTTTATTTTGTCAGCTTTCTCAACGCTCAACTGAAAAAATCGCCTTTGAATGTCAAAAGAAAATGTTCCAAAATGGCCGAAATTTAATTGCGTTGGATCGCGAGGAATGCATACGATTTTATTTGTGGACGTAATATGTCCCTCCCCCGTCAAGGTAGCAGTGAGATTCGAGTAACAATTTCGCTCGCAGAAAAAATAAACCCGCCCTCAAAACTCAGGCATTCCCACGAACTTCCTTATCAGCCACGTGCGCGCCGCTCCGTGCGGTAGCACCCGAAACGCATTGTAGTAGAAGAAATATCGCCACGGTTCGCAGCGGTAGAGCGTGCGGGGATGGCGATCGAACAGTACGCGCTTCATGCACACCGTCAGTGGCTCCTCGTCGCTAAACCTTGCGAGCGGTCTTGCCTCGCACAGTGGCGCCAGGTAGCCCCGGTAGCGGTTGAAGTAGTCGTGATAGAACAGTCGCTGCCGAACGCTCAGCCGCTGCCACATCTCGTCGAAGAAGCGCAGCTGCCGGGCGCAAATGTTCGACTGGAAGATGAACCCGCCCGGGATGAACTCCACCACGGGGACACCGTGCGCCCCGAGCTCGAGCCGCAGTGCCTCCGTCCAGGCACGCAACGCCGCCTTCGACGCGGAGTACACGCTGAGGCCGGGCAGCGGCTGCATGCCGCAATGGCTCGTCACTACCACCAGCCGGGCACGGTTTTCCCGCACGAGATCAAGAAGCGGCACGGTGAACAGCATCGAGCCGGTTAGGTTCACGCTCAGCTGCAGCTTTATCAAACCGTCCGATAACCATTCCGCCTCGCCGAAACACATCACACCGGCGTTGTTCACGAGCCCGTACAGTTCTGCAAATGGGGTTGGAAGCAAAAAAAAAACATTTACTTTTTCACACTTCTAACCGCGATTTCGAACGCGATACTTACGAACCGACTGGCCTGCTTTGGCAAACCATTCACGTATCTCGGCATGGGTCGAATCAATGCTTGCTTGATCGCTTAGGTTCAATAGGAACACGACCAAGCGACCGGAGCTCTTGCCTTGCTCGGTTAGACTTTTGAAACCTTCCGATTCGTCACTAACGCACGTTGCCAAAACCGTCATCCCCGCGTCGTGGCACGCGCACGCCATGTTGTAGCTGGAACGTGGAATACGTTGCATTAGCATAAAGCGATTTTTTAAAAATAATAATAACTGAAAAACAAAAACTCACCCTAAGCCGGAATCGCATCCCGTAATGATGACGGCCTGCTTGGATGTGAAGGTTTGCGGTGCTCCTGTCTTTGTGCGCCAGCGTTGCAACAATCGAAGCGCTCCAAAGGACGCGCAACCACCGGCTAGGAGCACGCTCCACGTGCTCACTTTGAAAGAGTCCCAACTCGGAAGCATCGTCCAGCTCCTCATCGAAGATTTGGTTTAATAAAATCTACTAAAAGGAAAGGTTGCTAATTAAAATATTTTACATTAATCTACAACCTAAATGGGGT
>JXXB01032274.1:0-10124 GCA_000956275.1 Anopheles koliensis | reverse complement strand
CGTTGTCCTGGGTGGCCCGTTCGATCACCAGGAGTCTCCGAAATAAATCATAAACCTTTAGTTTCTTGCGATCTTTATCTCAATATAGCTCAGCGTTTGGGTGCATCTTGCCAAAATTAGACGCACGATTCTCGAGATCATTAACGTCGCCCTCGCCTGCAGCGAGGTTCCTTTGTTTTCCTACCGAACATTTCTTCCGAGGGTGGTTCCGGGATTCGATAATGGGTCCAGTCTGTGTGAATCGTTCACCGATCGAGGATACGGCCTTGTGTAAAGTGTTCGGAACAGCTAAACGGTGCATGACTTATGACTTTTGACCGCCGGGTGAGTGTCACTGCCCACGCTCGGGCTGCAATTTTGAGCTAACCGGACGGAAGATTGCGCCCCGATCTGGCCCCGATCGTCCTCGTTAGGTCGGCGATGCCTCCGTGGCTAATTAGGTAATTTGTGGGCCAAAAAGTATAAATCCGTGACGCCGCCCCCGAGGAAATGGATTAAAGGCAACAGTATACCTTTTGCCGAGAGGCCAGCGCGCAGGTTGAGTGGAATTACCGGTCCTTTCACGGCAGTGGGACCACTTGCAAGGATGAACGCGCTGAGAAAAGATAATTTCAAAACCCGATCCCGACTGCCGTAACGTGCCGAAAGGTTGTACCATTTGTTCCGCTGCCGCCACAAATCAAACAAACAAGCCGTAAATCTCCTAAAACGTTTGTTTTGTACAGGCTGCGTAAGGTTTTTGTTTCGAAAAATATTCCTGTGCCCTGTATCTTAGGTGAGTTTGTTTGATCATCCTGAAATAAAATTGCTCACAGTAATCGATGAACATATCTATCCATTTTTTAAATAAAAGATTAAATCCTTTCAATATTCAATAAGTCATCAACCAAGTAAAGCTTTTACTGGAAAGCTCCGTTATTGAAAATGAACGTATTTGTTTGAGAACGGAATAGATTTAAGCTGCCAACTGAGATTGAGTACAAAGTATAATAAGTTATTAAAACAAAAGCTGTATGAAGCTTCAAATTTTTTATCACTAGAAGGTTTTGAAAGAAGAGCATTTGAATTTCTCTTCGCAGAGTGTTTTATTATGAACAAATTATTCAACATGGTTCCTTCGATGGAGGATATTTGAAGGTAATGGAACAGTAAAGGAATGGAACAGTAAAGATAGTTTTGACTCTTGTTAGGTACACAACTTTTGCTTTTATATTGTTATAGACAAATTTCAATTAATGTTGGTAAAGCAGAGGATTGTGGGGAATCAATTTGATGCTTGCTTGATTTTGCTCCTTGTTTTGAAGTAAATATATTTAAAGAATTCAATATAATGTACTTTATTTTTGTATAACAGTCAATATTACTTTAAGTTTAACGTTTAATGTCAGACTGTCAGACTTGTTACATTAATATGAAGGATTTAAGGCTCGGATTAGACTTATTAGATAATATATCTTATCATCCTTAAGATTCTTCCGACTATCTGAAAACTTTGTAAAGGTATAAGGTGGCGGTTATTTATCATCATAAACAGCTGAAACTGAACCAAACAAATTTAAAACTAACTAAAAAACAATGTAAAGCACAAATTCGAGCTCCAGGACGACGAACGCCTTGGTCGCCTGCAAACATCCGGCTAGCAACCGAAACGACACGGAACGCGGGCACGAGCGCAAATATTTAAAACACGTAAGTCAAAATAAAAACTGACACGTGCTCGCTCGGGGAGGAACAGATGCCGCCAAAACCATTGTCTAAAACCGCGTCCGCTACTTCCTGATCGCACAACTGTACAAACGTCTTGAAACGAAAACTACCGGCTTGGTCGTTAATTGTAGGGAAGAATCTTAAATGTGCGCGATGAACAAAACTCAGGCGCACAATGGAAAGTACACACAAAACGCGCTGTAGTTTTCAGCAGGAGTGTTCGTGGTTTTGTGCCCAGCAGGATCATTAGACTTGACTGGTTTGTTTGGCAAACAAAGGATTTGAATGGCAACGAGGATCCTTGTGATTGAAGTAGGACTGCGAGAAAACACACAATGAAAGTAAATCATTCCATTTATGTGTTGACTAAATGAGGCGAGTAAAGGTCCTTTAGAGTATTACCAGCAATTGTTCCGACAGCTTGCGCAATTCAGGTTAAGAATATCTAGTACTCATGTGCCCTTTACAAGATCGAGGTTTGACGTGATCAGTAGCTAGCAGCGAGTCCTGCAGTATTTACAAAAAAAAAAAACAAAAACATTTAACAACAAAAATTAAAGCTTGCTTCATTTTAAGGCTACCACAGTTGAAATAAACTAATTTTACAAAATTTTCACAAAATCATTATAAAATGTAAATGATCTCCGTATACATCTTAATTAGTGATGGTGAGTTTTCAACCGTTCCTTCAAACCGGGTAATGAACTACGTCAGAGCGTTTAGCAATTTGGGGCTTATTCCCATGAAGCTTACCCGTTAAAATGCAACACTCATCCCGGACAGGGAATGGAATCAATTTTTACCTGGGCCACCCAAAACTGTTTCCTTCCCTGGGCGACACCTGTACCGGCAGCGTTCAAAGCTTCCGACCAACAGCATCTGTGGCCCACCGGGGAGCGGTTGTTTCTAAATCAATTATCGAATGAAAAAGTCTATTTGCTGCGGTGGGATGTTGCCAGAAATGCTTGGGATTTCCGATGATCTTGCGCGGGCATGGGATCATCGGCTCACCGGCCGATATCTAACAAATGGTGTTCTAAATGTTCGCTGCCGCGATGTTGAAAGATTGGAAACCGGGATAATAAACTTTGACGTATGCTTTCGGCACTCGTTCGTCGACGGGCGGACCGTGGTTAGCGTTACCAAGGAATGTCACACGCTTGCTTGGTGGTTTGCTTCCAGCGTTCCAGCGAAACATCACTCTCACACCACACCATGGACACCCTGGACGTGGTCTAGTGTCTTGTACGAATCGTGGCGGCACCGAGCAAAGCCCCAACAACCGAACACCGAAACTTAATTGGAAATATGGGATCGGACACAACTAATCAGTAATTGGTGCGAAAAATAAATGGGAAACACAGAGCGAGCGAGCGAGTGAGCGTTTGAACAACGTGTGGCAAACATCCCAGTTTTGGGTGGTCGTACCGTTGTCGTCACGGCCGCTTCCTCGTAGATTTAATAATCGAATTAAATATTAAAAAAAAATACGAAAGAAGCAAGCACGACTCCACCCGCAAGAAGAGCAGACGGGAAAGAGATCAACCATTGTTCGAACCGCAATCCTTCAGCAGGCTGATTATCGCCCAATAAAGCGTTCGGCTCTGGATGTGCTCTTGTTTCGGGCTGAGGGCGGTGTACATTGTTTTATTCCCTTTTTCCTTTCTCACCGCGCGCGGCCACGGTTTTCGGTTTTAATCAGCCCCCGTTGAATCGCGTTCACGAGGCGAGCCGTTTTCTCAGCCTCAGTTTCAGCACCGTTTCAAAATGAACACAACAAAAAAAAAACAAAAAATACATCTTTGATCGTCCGAGGTGGTCGGGGTTATGATTTAATTCTAACCTGACCGCACCGGTAGCGTTATTAATGATCGCTCGAAGCCACAAACACCGCGAACAGATCGCTGATTACGGACGCTGATTCTCCCACTACCGCCCGGAAAAAAACGCTGGCGGGTTAGGGTGGGGGTGGGACAGCGAAAAGCAACCCCCTCTCGGATCGAAAAAAAAAAGTTCACTCCCATGTCGAATCGCCGTTCGGGTGTGGTCGGCGGCGGAGGTTTCCTTTTGTTGTCGAATGCTTTCGGTGTACTTGTTGAGCATTTTCGGTTGTTTTAGAGCCCAAAAATGGTTTCGTTTGCATTCAAACGAACGACCACGGCGGACACTCACACACACACACACGACTCGGTAATCCGGCGGATGATTGATTGAAAATGAAAATGAGGAGCTGCCTCGGTGCATCTTTATTAAGGTAGACTGATTGATCTCATTTGGTAGAAAGGATTGGGCTTTTTATTTAACCGGCAATGATTAATTCAGGGCTCAACGTACTTGGCTGCATGAACGGTGCAGCGGAAGGAAAGGAAGAAATTAAATGTATTAAATGTCTACTTTGCACAATACAAAACGTGAAATTATTCACACGACTTTGTATCGTGAAAAATTTTTAGCTACCGACGAATTCCTTATCCTATCATTCAGTGTATTTTCCCCGTTTGTGAGCTTTTCCTACGCTTACATATTAGTGTTCCTTTTAAAAAAGGAACAAGGTGATACAAAAGTATTAGCTAAACTAAACAATATAATTCTTCCAGATGTAAATAGCCAGTCAAATTCGAAAGAAACCGTTCTTAAAAAATAACAGTTTTATAATGGGAATTGTTCGAGATTGAACTGTGGGAAGAATTAATGATTCATGTCATATTAAGTCAATTACAAAATAAAAAAAAGATTATAGTATATTTTAATATATAAACCGTCCGTATAGTTCTATTTAATCCATAATTTTAGGATACAATTTTCGTTATTAAAAAAAGCATCCTTCGTTTGCAGCATAACGATGCATAAGTTTCATTCGCTGACAGACTGATGCGGGTATTGGTCTAACCTGAACAAATATTTGTCTAATTATGACAATTAAACAAGAACAGATGGAAAACTTGCCATAAACGCTCCGCCGCATGCACAAGACCAGGTAGACCATATACCCAAATTCATTTTCATAGAAAAGTCTACAGAAACGGAGAAAACAAAAAGAACCGCCACCGCCAAGACCGTCGGCAAACGATGACAGCAGGTGTTGGTAAAGCCATGAGCGGACATCGGTGAGAACAGTCGTTTATAGTAATTTTTAACCATAAACGTCGAACTGCGGCATCGCATCGGGAAACCTAGAAATCGGCTCAAGGATGTGGTTAGACAATTTTCTTTTCACTCAACACCGCCACCACCGCCGCCGGAGTCAGCAACATTATCACCCAGAATCGATCATTATCACCCCAATATTTCGGTCGTTTGGCGTTTGTTTTTCGATAATTAGAAGCCAGACTAACCGTGACAGCGGGTTTCTGGTTTATTCGAAAGGTTAGCTTTGAAAGTTGCCGAGGATTCGGTTGCCGTAAGGGACGTTCAGAGAAAAAAAATTAACCAAATCAACAGCTCTCCTCTGAAAAGCCGCCACCGCACGTCGTCGGTCCCAAATGAGTTCATAATTATTCGACCTCCAGGCGTCTTCCATGCGCCGATAGGGACGGACGGACGGACGGTCTGGTGTGTCTTCTGGATGCTGTTGGCTCGCGCCCAAATGGGTGGGACGAACGGATAGAATCGATATGCTTGAAGCCATTTTTATACAGAAAAACCAACCCATGTCAATGGTTGGAGAGTGTTGCTTTTGCATGCTTAGGACCTACATGATTAATGGGAGCAAGGTTGCACGTTTGTATGATGATTAAAAGGCGCTGAAATATTCACAACAGACCACCATCGTGGTGACGGTTACCTTTTCTTCGTACCAACGTAGATGAACATGACTAATGCTTGTTTTGCAGAAAAATAGTCCTGTTGGCATATAAAAGCGTTACAGGTACAGGCGTTTTTTTATTCTATTCCACCATCTATTTGTTGATCTTTTTATACCTTGAACTTAGCCATGTTTTCCGTATTATCGATCTTTATTTGTTTATAATAAGGCTAAAAAGGTGATCACACGCAGGGAACTATATTAATTTTTGCTTTCTATACTGTCATACCTTTTTAACAAATTCCATCAAACCCATTTGGTTAACTTAAGGTATGACGTGAGAAATCATGTTCAGAAGATAATATAGCACACTTTAGGTATTTTATAAATTTTAATCCTAATAATTAAGCAGCTTATTAAATTTTATTCAGATTTTATCATATGGTTTATTTAAGGTTTAAAGTTTAAGGTTTTTAATTTTATCATAAGATGTTTTCATCCGATCGTTATACAAGAGATGCCAGCGATAATCAAAAATGATAGAACGCGATCGTAACTTCTAATTGCTCAGAAAATGTTTAGATAAATGTGTAAATAGAATCAAGTATGATCACAAGATTTTTAATGTATTTTATTAATCCATGTAAAAATACAAGATTATCATGGATTAATAAAATGAATTTAGAGTACATTATAGCTCTGTTTATTATCTTCTAATTATGTCAATCATCTTCCAAATAAATAGCTATTCAAATGAGTAATATGTAACTAAATGAAATTTACATGGCATTTTAATGTGCACAGCATTCTACATCACAGCATGTATCGATGGATTTTCCATCCAAGATCGTCATTCTCACACTCATTTAAGATCGCAATGGTGCCCAATTCAGTTGAGGAAGATTTTTTGCAATCGTCTGGCTGCCCTAACTCTGGCCAAAGAAATTGTATCACAATCTTGCAGATTTTTGCAATAAATGGGTAGGTAGTATTGTCGCTGCCATTCGCTCATAAAAACAACAAATGAAAACAAATCAGCATACACACACACACCAATACAAACAGACGCAAAAAAACAAAATATCTCACAATGCCACACGTGCTTCGCTACAAGGTGTTGCGATTGAAGCCGAGATAATGAAGAGATGTCTAAATTTTAATTTCACGGCCAACTTTGTGCGATCCTTAACCGCGCGGCTCCGGCTGCGAAACCGGCGTCGAACTGCCACGCAAATGAAGAGCGCAAAGAAATCGAAAATTCAACAGGGACCCCAAATGCGCCCTGGCACCAAAACACACAAAAACACAAACCCGGTGGTGAAGACCGCCACCGGTCGGAACGTTGGGAAGAGCATGAAGCACGAATGCAGCGCTGCAGCACTAAAGCGCCGGTAAATAATCGCTCTATCTCGCCAATCGCTGTGGGGTCCCGGACACGGACCCTCCGCGTGTATCGCCATTTTCAAGGCTAAGCGCGAGGCTTCGCGTCGTCCCCGTCGTTCTGCCTGCCTCTCGAATGACTCCTGGAACCTATGCGGGATCATTAGTTTATTATAATCAGATTTATATTAACTTGCTTTAGCCACGGCCCCAGACGGCTCTTTCGCGACCTTCCCCGCGCCGTCGTGGCGGGAGGTTGCGACAATCCTTTAACCACTGCAACCGCACTGTAACGGGGCATCCGTACGTACCAGACCACCAGGAACCTTTTGCATTTATTTTGCCTTTCGTCTACTTTCGATGCTTGCCGGGGTAGACAAAAAAAACATATACACAGCCCATGACAAAACAACAAAAAAACCTCTCAATTTAATTTAATTGTGGGAACTTTGGGTCCAGTTGCTTAAAGTTCTGTTTATGCTGCGCGGTCACTGGGCTGTTTGTTTGTGTAGGTATTGTTTTTTTTATTTTCTTTTCTTTGCTTTGGTTTATTACCGGCTCTGCTCCGGTTTTCCAGCCAAAGTTGAGATTTGCTTTGTTGTTTTATCACTCCTTTTGTCCTGCACGTTCTGCACATTCTGCACAATGAAAAGTGCGGAGGGTCTCAATCTCGTCAACATTTTCCCATGGCCGTACGATGTATGCATGTTAAAATCACTTCGGATGAAACATTTTCGTCAATTCGGCTCGCTAGATCGTTTTTTATTAGCTCGTCGCCAAAGCCCGCTCGAGATGCACGGCAAAGGATGACGAGGACGTCATTGGACGTGTACAAGACGCTTACATATTAATGCTGTGCCGCCCGATCGGCACAAACAACTATCTAGATTGACCCACGGAAACCGTCAAGAACTGATCAATTTAAATCCTTCGTCAGCAGTTTTATGAAACTAAATCATGAAATAATTTTATTTTCTTTTTCATATTTTACGACGATAAATATTCAAACAATTTCGTTTCTTGTTTATGTAGTAACCAAAACAAACCATAGATTCTAACTACTTTTTATTAGTGAGAAAAAACATTTAGGTTGAAATGAACATTTGGAGCTGTGGAAAAAATCTTACAAAAATCAACAAAAAAAAACATACAACAATACAAAAATCAACAAAAAACTTCTTCGTTTGGCGGCAAATACACACCTCGAAGCAATCGACGATCTGTTCTTCCACAGCAATAAATTTAACTTTAACACTCTCGCTTTCGAACGCTGACAACCGTAACCGAACTGCACTAACCAGCCTATCTGGTTTCCCTATTTTTTATCGCCGGTTTCGTTTGAAGCGCCGATACCTTTTCTTACCACACGCGCAAGCTGTCAGCCACGGCACTGGCTTCGAGCACTTTTTTTATCCTTCCGGTTCCGTTTAAGAAACGTTCCGCTTAAAACGAGGAAACGCTGCACCGAATGGTGCATCGAGAAAAAAAGAATCCTAAATCTAACTCACGAACAGCAACAAAAAAGTGTTTATTTTCTAAAGAGCATGCTGTTTTGATTGTTGCCTCTCATTTGAGAGCTTTGTTTTGGTTGTTCCTTGTTACACTTTTTTTTTTGTTTCACGTTCAGATGGACCGTTTTTTGCTTCTGCTGCCAGCCCCGCCAAGGAATCCTGTCGTCGTCGTATTTTTATGGTCCATTAAGTCATCTTCTTTCGGGAGGGAGCGACGCGTCGGCTCATGCCACGAATTAGAGCTTTTGTCTGTGCAGACAGGGTGAAGATGTTAAAGGGAGATAAAATTAAAGTACATGTTTTTTTAAATAATTTGTGCCTTGATAAATGAGCTACAGTTGTAAGCAGCAAAGGTTAAACTTGTTTTAGCCTAAAATAAAAATTTATGGACGAAATATTGAACAGATTGAATAATATATTTCATTTCCATTCATATTGTCGTTTAATTTATTGCAAAGATAAATAACACATAATTTAGTTATAAAACAACTTTTATGATTATTTATTGATTTATAGAATATATAATTTGATAGCCAAATAAAAAGCAGTGTTGTAAGACTAATTTTTTCTGCTAATGGAAACAATTGGAAAACATTGACGTAGTCCCAAAAATGAAAAGTATGTCTAAATCATCACATCAAAGATTTTATTGTATCCAGAAAAAAATATAAAAAACAATTGTAACAATGTAGAAAAATCGGGAAAAAATACTAACTGTATATGTTTTACACATTACTTTGGCTATCTCTCCAAGTTTTGCTCCTCAAAAACATTTGAAAAAACCTTAATATTTGAATTCATATAAGCATATAAGAATTGTAAATTTTTAAATGCAAACTCAACTTTTGGCTCAGTTTTTAAAATGGAAAAATCTGATTGAATGGAGTGTTTTTTAAATAAAAACTATCATTAAATCAATATCGTCCAAGAGAAAAATTATGTTTGTATCTTTATCGACGCTAAAGGATAATTTAAACAAACTATGTATTCAAATACACATGCTCGAAACAGCGTTGTTTTCACCAAATAAAAGATTGGACGATAAATTTTCGTAAACGATCAACTTTTATACAACTCATTTGGGTAAACCAATTTCTTATCAAACGTCACATTATTGTTTGGATGTTTAAAATTGTAATTTTTGTACCCTAACACGCGATTGCATGATCACCTCCTAACCTGCCCGTCGAACTACGCTCCAATTAAGGCGCTCTTATCCTATTAATGTGCGCTCCAATTTAATTACGATAGAATTATGGTTCATCGAGTTCCGATCGAATTACTGCCCTGGATTACGCAAGCCTTTGCGTCGTACGATCCTTACCAATATTGAGTTTCGATGCAAAGTCACCCACTCCCTGCACGTAACTCCTGGTTTGATGTACGTTCGTTTTTTTTTCCTTCCCTTCCCGGTTAGAGCCGCTGTTTTTTATTAGGATTCCTTAGCAGCATCGAACGTGCGCCGAATCGGCTCAGATTACCCAGGGAATTGAAGGGCCTGGGGCAATGTAAGCAGCTCACGCCATCACCTAGCTTCTATCGCACCTGCTCGGCATTTTATGGGCTTGTCAGTTTTCAACAGATGTAAAGCGATAGCGCACTATGGTGCAGATGGCGATTAAATAAACGAGAAAGTCACAAGTGTTACAATAAAATATTAAAAGATATTATCAAAAGATAATATTTGCTCAATCTTCTTCTTCACTGCAAGTCGCGTTAATAAAAGAAAGATTTAGCGTTGAAATGAAGCTTTTTCCAGCGGATGATCATTACAAGCACTT
>JXXB01032267.1:0-17651 GCA_000956275.1 Anopheles koliensis | reverse complement strand
AGCAGCAGCAGCAGCAGCAGCAACACCAGAGACATCAGAAATTCGTTGACGCATCATGCGGCCTGGGACAGGTGAATGGAGTGACGGGTGCTACAACCAACGGACAAGGTGCATTTTCACAGCAGCCGCTGCAGAGTCCAACCACGCGACGAAAGAACTTTAGCTTTGTTCCGATCGGTGTCGGAGCGAGTGGGAAGCATTTGGGCGGGAGTGCAAACATTAACCACACACCTACGGCGAGCCCGTTCGTGAGCCCCAGAAGTACACCGATACACCGGAAGGGACACAAGCAGTCGAACGGTCTGACGCTGAATCTGGAGCACAAATTTAGCAACCTCCCGACGCAGCAGCAGCAGCATCAGCCGCTGTCCGGTGGTTCGTACAATCCCCACCATCAGCAGCAGCAGCAGCATCAGCATCAAGCGAACCATCGCGTTCCCATGGGTAGTTACATAAAAAATGAACTCCCGGCGTCAGCGCCGCCCAGTCCCTCGATGATGCAACCGTACCGGTTCGGTCAGCTCGGGCTGAATGGGCTCCAGTGTGCCATGTCCCCGATGCCGACGACGTTCCAGCCGATCTGCAATCCGCACACAAACTCCGGCGGTACGGGCGGAAGTCTCAATGGTCCCATTTCGTCGCTGGAGTCACGTTCGAGCAGTGTGCCGCTCATCCCGAACTACGACGCGTACTGTAACTCGAATTACACGTCCGTCTCGCAGACACCAGTTCCTTCCGAGTACGATGATTTTACCGACACCGGTGTGAACATTCTAGACATGCTAAATGAGCAATCCTCACAGATGACGCCTGCGTCGGTTAAGATCGAAGAATCGGAACTAACCTTGCCGGATCTGCTGGAACAGCAGCAGCAGCAGCAGCAGCAGCAGCAGCAGCAGCAGCAGCAGCAACAACAATTGCAGCAGGATGATGGAGGATTTTTCTCGCGCTCCGCTAACTACAACATCGTTTCACGGTCGGTTCCATCCACTCCGTTGCCACTGCTTGGAGGTTTCGGACCAACCACCGGCTCCTCCGCTGGCAACTGTATGGGTTCGATGGGGGGACCCGGTGGTGGGCCAAGCGGACTAGGGATGCTGGGAGCGGCTAGATCTTTATTCGAGCTACCGAAATCCGTCCCCTCTACACCGATCGCGATGAACGAAAGTAGCTGCCACGGTGGTGAGTCCAGTATGTTCCAGTACAGTCCAGAAACGTCGCGCGATTTCCTCATCAACGGTAATTCTGTCGATCGGAGCAAATCGTCTGTCGCCTCGTTTTATTCACCGGTTGCTGTTGGTGGATCCAATCCCAGCTCAGCGGCGAATGGTTCCGGTGTCGCGTCGGATGTAATCGCAGGTGCCAATCCTGCGGGCGATCTTGCCTCGTCTCACTCTGCCGGTGGAGGAGGAGGTGGTGGTGGCGATGGGGGCGCCAACGATGCCAGTGGCGGCAGCGGAGGTCCAGGATGTTCCGTGCATTCCACATCATCCGCTGCGGGCGATCCGATCGCACCACCGACCTCGGACCTCGCGAACCTTACCGATGGAATCGAGGGACTGCCGAACGATTTGGTGAGTGTGGCCGAATCGATAATCGATTCCGACATTCTTGGTAGTCTGTAGTCCCGGTCGGCGATCGCGCGGTCGAATGAGGGATAGAGCGATAGGGAAGGAAGAAAAATGCAACATTGTAGCTACAATGTAGGTCGGGTCGGGTTTTATTTGTTTGGTAATTTATTCACCACGTGCCGCCATCAAACGCTGCTAGTGCTGCTGCGCGAGTCGAGATTGTATACGTCTATATACGTCGCCATATCCGATCGTTCATTACCCTCGGAGTAGGTTGGGCGCGCGTACATGCACAGAGAATAGGGCTGGTACCTCTACTACTACTAAATGCACTCTCAAACTTCGCCCCACTGCACGCTGTACGAACTATTTGCAGAGAGCAAGGGGAAATCAGGAGAAGCGGTGATGCATTTACTGCACACCCGATAGTATCAGCATCTACAGGGGATTGGTGTGAGACCGGGGTTGAGTGGTTTGCGGTTCTCTAGTACGTGTACACACACACACACACACACGTGCCCGGATGTGACATTGGCCTTGAAATAGTGCATACACTTTCCACACTTGCGCACATCATACTTTTGCCGGCCGGCATTCATTTGCGAATGACAGGGAAGGGAGGGAGGGTATATTCTATAATATTGAAATGTATAGATAGTGTTGCATTTTGCTGCTACTTTTTTTTTCTACATGCCTGTGAACGTTTGAACACTTTCTCCGGCGGAAGAGGAATACCAGTGGAATGAGGAGGGGAGGGGGATAGACAGAGGAGGTGCTGCACTAGAAGATGCACGTTGCAGATTTTATTGAGAACGTTTCCCACGGCATGGGACGGGCTGTCGACGATGTACATTGGTGAACACGGACGCAACGAGAAGGAATGGAACGACAGAACATTAATTAGAGTGCCAAGAACCATATTGCGACGCGTTTTGTTAACTATTTTTAATCACACGGCTGTACGGTAGTGTGTTGGGTGGGCGGAGGAAATGAACGGAGGGAGCGTTATTTATTCCGATACGCGTGCACCATTCATTTAAGGCAGTTGCAGCTGCATCGACTGTGTACTGCATTGTAGTGTTTGCCGCGTTACAAAATTCAAGCACATAGGTATAATTTATCTTTTTTTAACAAAAGTTCACTCTTGGGGTTTGGCAATATAAATTTTTAAAATACAATAAGGATCATCATTGAAGCATTCCACGCCGGAAGAAACTTGTTCTTCAAGCAAGCTGCACAGTGTGGTGGTCACTTGCATGCAAATTAGCGCACTGTAAAATCAATAAACCTCACCTCCAATCTCGGATCCTCTCGAAGGCGTCGCACGCCCGCTACCCTCTGTGCGACCGGCCACACTACGTCTAATTTACGTCTGAGCTCGTAGCCTTTACGTAGCAAGCTCCTCTCGTACACGTGCCGGCAGCGTATGGACCAAAACCAGGTTTACAATGTTGCGCTCGCAGAGGCCGGAGAAGTGGAAGCGAGGTAGGGGAAAATATAGACAATTTGTGGGCAGTTCTACCTAGTGATCATTTATCATTTGGGACATACTAGCTGTTTTCTGTAGAGATTGTTTAGTACAGACTGTTTTGTACTTTTTAGCTTAATTTTAATTTAATTAATCAACAACCTATCGAGTCTTTTGTTATACGATCGTGCATGCTTTACTGCAAGAAAACTACCCACTCGAAACTGATACTGTAGTTTCACCATGCTCATAAACCTTTTCATGTTGTGCTGTTTAGAAGAAAGTTTGGTCCTTATCATCGCACTTGTCTCATCGATACAGTGTAGACCCTTTAGAATCGACTTCGATACTGGAGGAAGCGCTAACCACATCATCGTTGCTGATAAGCAGGGATTGTCTGGCAATCCAATTCACTTTTCGTCCAGTGTTTGGACGTAAAAACTTTCGCATGCTCCACCCAGCCAGCTCTCTCGACAAGTGCGTGTGGTATGTCTAGTCTCAAGAGGGCAACCCCTTTCGAGCCGTAAAATATGGCCCTTCACAGGAATGCCCCCAGAGGGGGAGAAGGCGGCTCGGTGAAACCCGCTTCAATTGATAAGTGACTGCTCACGTGCATTAGCATATGCGACGGATTTACGATAGGAACTCGCACGATCATCGGGTGCGGGTGAAAGTTGTCGACTAATGGGATCGACCGATTTGTGATGCACGCTGAGGGTATCGATTCAATTAGCTTTCAGACACCTTCCAGGAATTAGCGTCATGTCATGTCAACTAGCGTTTTCACACACGCGCCCAGATATGGCCGTGCGAATGCATCGCACTTCGTAGTGCATCTACTACGGAGATAGAGAGCGAGAGCGAACGAGAGCGCCCACTCTGTCCTTGAACGGTATCACAAGTTCATCGACTTGCCGGCGCCTATATGCATGTGGCCACACGCTACTAGGGCCGAGCGCGTAAAGCCGGTCCCGCACGGTCTGTTGTGTAACATATCTCTAATACGAGCGGACTAGCAGATGAGTCGTTTTCGCCATTGCAAGTAGTATGATGAACTGCATCTCTCGTTACAGTTCATGTGTGTGTGTGTATGTATAAGTGGCATACATCATACATGTCCGATGCACACAACAGGTGTTGCTGTCCCGCACGATGCATTAAACAGCCCTCCCTCCCTCCCCCTCGAGAGGTGCATATCGATCGCGCGTGTTGCCGTCATCGATTATTTTACTCGCACCGATCGTAAATATATGTTTGATTCAGACTCCGCTCAAAACAGATTTTCCTTCGTTGGGCAGCGAATCAGCCGCACGCCCGGTCGCAGTCTGTGCCATATATTACTGTCCACACTCCACCCCTTGCTTGAGTGTTATGTAAATGCTTTTGTTTAGTTAGTGCACTCGTAAGCGCAAACGCAACGCTGCTGATTAGAGGGCGCCCGGAGAGGGAAATGTTTTGCGAGTAGTGCCGTGCCTGGTAACAGGATGGAATCGGCAGGAGTGCCACTATTTGTGTTGTACTTGCCTGTTGGATTATTAATTCATACAAATTTTATAGTCATCAATCGCGTGGAGCCCGCGCCGGGTGCTACTTGCTAATCAAAAGTGCAGCTTTTTTTTTAACTTGTTGGCGGAGCTGGAAAATCTGAGTCATTTTCCCATAACGGCCAACATCTACTCACCTCAGCTGTTATGATTATCAATATTGATTGATAAAATCTTAATATTTGCTTTGTTACCCACTATTTTTTTTATAAATATTAACAAAGTTTCAATTGATTTAAATGAGTGAAACACACAGACTGTAAACAAATCCCGACTCGAGCGCAGAACAAATAACGCGTTTGGCACACATGGATTTTTGATACTAAATTACCGTGACCAAACCCATGCATTCACGGCTGCAACATTAATAATCATAGAGCTTTCAGCGGTGTATGTTCTTTGTTAGAAGGAATAGCGGAGCGGAAAGGCGGAAACAAGTGCACAATTTAACGTAATCAAAAAAGTAAACACAATGTAACGCGAAAACGAAACGGTTTAAAATCTCGGACCAAAATTATTTACAATGAATAGAAAAAAAAACAAATTTAGTAAAAGTTGATCGTAAGGATAGAACAAAAAATCAAGTGCTAAAGGAAACACAGCAAAAAAAACAAACAAAGAAGTTATTAACAAATTTTAGGACAAACAAAATTTAACGGTATTTAAACAATTTTGGAAGTGCTTCTAAATTTTGTTCTCTTTTTCGAGGAAGAAAATAACATTAAATGGTGCAATGTTGCGATCAACGAAGAAAGAGAAGAGAGTAAACACGAAAGAACAGTATACCAGAGCTAATCTATGTAAAAATCCCACCAGAATACGCATATACACAAGATGCCCAACGGGCCACGGAAGCATGGGAATGGTAAACGAACCTGGTGTCGTACGAAACTATATAAAGTACTATAATTCCCATCCCACCCCCCTCTTGGCCCCCGTGCGCAGCAGTAGCGAAACTAGCGGTCTATAAATTGCGCCCACATACAAGAAGGGAGAGAGAAAGCGAAAGTTCCAAGGAAATTAAAAGTAGCCGAAAAAAACAGGTTTTCACTAAACCGGAAAGGAAACCCTTTTTCTCCTCACAGATCAGCACAACGATCCTGCTGCTGTTTTAGTTTTATTATTACGCGTATGTGCGTGTGTTAGTGTTTACGGTCACGGATAACATTTTACCTACCGTCTGCTCGTCTGCGCCACACCGCACGACACCTCCCCCTAGCGTACGCATAAACACAAAAAGTGCAAATTAATTGTTAAGTGTTGAGTTGTTGAAAAAGTCAAGCAAAAGGAGAGAAACAAATTGATCGTTAACATTTATGTTTGTTTTGTTTTGTGGTGTTGTAAACACGGTTGGAATAACAAATGGAGGCTGTAAGACACCGTGTAGGAAAGAGGAAGCTTGCTCCAAGCGAGGCTTATTCGAACAAACAATTTTACAAACAAAGAGCGATCGATTCATATTACCAGCATCCGTTGGCACCGGATGGCGAACTATCTATAACGGTTGAGAGTAACCCCATCCTTACAAAGGAGCAGTTTTTTTTTTTTGCTATTGTTTAGTTATACTATATGTTTGTTTGTTTGTTTGTTATCTTTAGTCGCACCTGCAAAGGTGTATTTTTTTCGTTAGAACGTAGTTAAACTGTTAATCAATATACGTCCCTTTACACGGCATGTTTAATAGTAACGTCCGCAGTCAATGCAGAGAGGGCCTGCAAAATCGGGTTATGTGTCGCTTAAGCGGCACGTGTCTTTTAACGGTTCTCATAATACCACAATCGAAGCAGAGGAAAACTTCCACGAAATCATCCCTACGGGGATGAAAGACGACCATACACACAGGCGCCGGCGACGGTCGGTAGGCCGTGCGAATTCTAACAGACATTATATTTAACCTTCAATTAGAACGGTAAACAGCTAGCTCGCTGTTCGCGTGCGTTTTGTAGCATTTGTAGAATGGATGAGAAAAAAATGCGATTTAAAATCGACAAACAAAAAACATAACTCACGGCCTGTAGAAAAAATATTCGAACAAATTAAGGAAAACGGTGGTCAAAGGTAGGACGAAGAAAACAAAACACACAAACCCACACTTATATTCATATGATGGATGTGCCTAAAACATTATACGAACAAGCTACACAATATAGTGGAAACCAGTTGTAAATCGTTGAGTGTCTGTGTTTTACGGTCTGGCGTGTGAATATCCGAACAAACAGTCTGGGTAATGTAGTATTTACATACATGACGTGCTTTATTACGTGCAATATCACTACGTCGCAGAATGCAACGAGCATTTTATTAAATAACAGTAAGATATTTCAATAAATAACAAATGCTGTTGTTTGAACTTCAAAGATCATCTCGAAGAACACCTGTGAACCTACGAAGCTGCCCTATCCATCGTCTGCCAGCTTCAACTGCTTCGCTATCCTCGAAATTTCATTGTCCAAAGACTTATCCTTCAGTTCACAGACGTAACTGAACTGTGCCGAACAGTCCTCACCCCGGTAGCCGTACGTATACAGCCCGGAATTGTAACTCAACCGAAGGCACCGTCCGGTTCCGGTAATTTCCAGCGTCGGTTGTTTGTTGCTCACTGTTGGATTGTTTACAATCTTTGTACCCTGAGATGTATCGGTACCATTGAGCTTCGTCGTTCCCTTCGCCGGCTTGGAGCCGGCCGTGATCGAGCTTAGGTTCGTGTTCGGATTGACCGGTTTAGCGGAGTTGGCCCAGATCCACAACAGTCCCGGATTCAGTCCACCGAGCCAAAAGTCCTTCCCGCGGTTAACCGGATTGTTCAAGATGTAAGCAACCACGTCCTGGAATTCGGCCACCGTCTCGAACTCTGCCAGGTGCGCTCCGTAAGATTTGCACATCGTGCTAGCCGACTTCCAGTTCAATCCACGCTCAATGTCGAAGTGGTAGCACCGATCGTGTACTTGTGTGAAGTTCTGTGGACATGGTTCTGTTGGATGAAACAAAAAACACCTGAGTAGTTTGTAACAACCTATGCGGACTCGTGTCCGGGACGATCTCCTACCCTGCTTCTGGCTGTTGCCTGCCATCAGGAAATAGATGATCTGCTCGGCTCGCCGCAATCGGTTCTCCATGTAATCCACCCGGTACACCAACTTCTCGATCGCACCCAACAGATACAGATCCGTCTCGGAGACCTCGCGCGGCGAAGCCAACAGTTCGGTGGGACTCGCACCGCCAAAAGTTTGGCGCATCGGTGTAAACGTGGCTCCGTGGTTTGCTCCACCGCTGAGATGGTTGTCACCGTACAGACCACCGCCCACCGGTCCTCCGGTACTGGCGATTACTTTCCCTACCGGCGGCGGTGGTCCCACTCGATGCTGTTGAAGCTGAGGGTCGAGTTCGAGTGCCTCACCGATACGCTTGTTAATGTAGAAACTGGAGGCGGGAATGTACTTTGGCGCCGGTCCTGTTGCCGCCGCTACGACTGTCGCTTGCATTACCCGACTTTCCCTCGGTGCAGCGGACGTTGGGGTGCTGTGGTTCATGCTGCCAAATGAAACACAAAAACATGATCAGCAGACTGGTGGTGGTGCTCGATCAATGATCGGGTTTATTATCGACGACATCGAGCGATTGCTTTCTACCGATGGAGCCTGTTCCTGGATGGAGCGTAACGCATTCACTGTTCATGTTGATGGCGCTATATTGAAAGCCCTATGAGCGTGAGAAGCTTAATACAATTTAATCTTTTATCATGCCATTAATTACGGCTTCAGATGCATGCATTGGCTTTATTTCGAATTTCAACCCAATCGGCATATTTTATTTTGTCAATTTTTGTTTTAATATTCACAATCGCCACTATAAAATGTTGATGTGTATTTCTACAAACAAATTTGCGGATATTCAAATATTGCGTCACGTGAATCATACCATAATTGTCGCTTTTACATTATCATTGCTACCGATGCAATATAGTCAACCTTTTCGCAAAAGCTTGCCGATGGTATTATTGACCAATCAATAAGCGACATTGAGTTTCATCAAACCAATTAACACAACCGATTGATTCCCGCGTCGTGCCACAAAATAAGCAATCCACTGAACTCCAAGCACGTCTCGCGAACGTCTTTGAACTCAATTTCAAACCCCACGCCACTTCGGTTGGAGTTCCATTTGTTCACATGTTCCGCAGCCACTTCCGGTTCAACCGAAGAGTGTTGATGAAATGGGCGCACTAGTAATTGCTCACCCGACAGTATACTCCTCCAGCAGGCTCGACCACGGTCCACCATCACCCGGACCATCCGTCCAGTGTGCTCCAAGCCGGATGAACGATTTCTTGCCACCGCTCTCCACCACGTAAATTCCGCTCACGATGGTCGCCGCTGAAGCCACCAGTACCAGCAAAACCATCACCTCGTGCCAATGCATTTTGAGCGGTTTTTTTTTTCGGTAAGTAACAGTAGTACTTATTCGCACAATTCTTCACTGACACTGGCTCTGATTAGTAATCTTCCTCCCACCACGATCTGGGTTCTTTCTTCTTGCAGATGGGACACTCGCGTTCACTCGACACGTCAGGTCCGTTGTGTCACTTTCCCCCGGGTGGTTACTTTAATAGTTTCACTTTCAACCACCTCACCGATCCGGGACATGTACGTTCGTCGGATCACGTCATACACAGGGGCCACGCGTAAATGACATTATCTAACATCGAAGATCGCGTGAAACAGGGCCGGCATGTGGCACCAAACGCTAACCGGAATGCACGATTGAAGAATGGATAAACGGGTACTTCTTGATTGACAGCTGACTACCACTCGATCACTCCGGTCCGGTCTTTAAACGCAACGACGTGCGGTGATATTATTCCATTGCTGGTACCACAGAACGCCTTATGCGTCTGGTGAGGAGATACAACAAAAAAAAACGATATATCGATGACGATCGCGATCTGCACGCGGCTACGGTCGTTACCACAATGTCAGCCACGATCGTACCACGGCAAAAGAGCAATCCGCAACCAGCGGTAACGGCGCCCGATGAGAAGGGGACTTCTGCATATTTTTTTGCTTTTGCCTTTGCTTTGCTTTTCGGCGCTGATGACGCTAACTTTCTACATCCGTTTCGCATCCGATTGAGTTGAAGGTGGGCAAAGGCGTGTGTGCGTCCGAACGTAAAAGAGTGATTGAGTTTAAACGCACATGTCAACATGCGGGCACAAGTTTTCGCGCTCTCAGAGGGACGACTCCCCTGGCGAGGCGATATGTTAAAGCTTCTCCATGGGCGTGCTCAGGAGCACATTGGATTTCAAAAGCATGATGGACATGTTATGTGTTTTATATTTGCACGCTTCTTTAACGGGCTGCTCCATGCCAAATTCTTTCTTTAACATATTAATCTTTTACGATCCTATTAGTTTATAAAACCCTTATCAAATCATTAAACACATCTTAACCGAAGATGATAAGAAGGCTCTATATTTCGATCGGATGATCATGATGTAGATTATATGCGCTTCTTTTTCTGAAATTCTTTCATTTTTTATTCCACGAACGTAAAACTTTACAATAATCATATAAGACGGCAAGGTAGGTCAAACAACGATCAAATACGCGATCATTTTTTTCATTCAAGAAGAAATGGTTCTTCTTTGTTTTATTTTCCCACACCGAATTGATGATTTTATGACCCCTGACCCAGTTCAACGACAAGGAGGAAATCATAAATCGGAGTACACTCTTTTCCCAGCTCAAAGTTGACCGATCGTGTCCAACGTCTCACTCCCACCGTGCTGACCCCGAGTGTACCGGTGAATCCAAACTCGCGTTTGCGTAGTTCACCGTTTTTTTTTTCGAAAGTTGTGGAGAAATGATCATAAGAGGAGGCGAGAAAGGTAATAAAAATTTGCATCATGATCGCGCGAAATATTGCCACCGGTGTTCGAACGATCGGCGAAAGATGCGGTGCCTCGCCCCGTTTTGCGCTCTCAATCTCCCGAAAGCTTCCCGTGCGCCTATTTAAGCAACAAGAGCAACAAAAAACCATGCCCGTGAAGGGTGTTTTTTGCTGGGTTTATTTTCATTCAACTTTTTTAAATCATATTTGCATTTCTCTTTGTGTGATTTACTTGGTGGGGCGGAGAGGAGCGTTGTTTTGCATCTGTGTTTTCGATGCCAGCTCTTCTACAAGGACACAGCCAAACAATTCGCAAGCCCAACGGTGGGAGATGGGAATAACCCGCTTCAACTCGCTGGCTTTACAAGAAACTGATGAATTTTAAAACTCACCCCGACGACTTATGGTTTCGGTTGGGGACACAAAAGTGGGTCACGATTTAAGCTCGATCAGTGGTAGCACATATTATAAATTGCCTTCCATAAAACTAAACTCGATTTTCCTGATTAGTTGCAAATATGTTCAACACATTTTCGTTCCCATTCAAATGAAACTAGCCTTTACGAATGTTAAAAAATGACTCATTATTTATTCTTCTCTTACTGATTATAATAACTTAAATTTCGAGTGTTAAAATACTATAAAAGTCGCATGCTTTGTAAAATATGTGTATAAGTGTGTTGTTGGCACAGTTGGTGATGTTCCGGACCATGCGGAGTTGCTTCGAAAACAACAAAAAAAACTCCATTTGGTTCACCATAGGAACTGCAGTTTCGGACACCGATCACATGAAGTACAGCTCTCTCTTCCCCAGCGTCACAGCTTACTCATCCGTTAGCACTAAGCTAAGTATGGACATGAGCGAAAATCCTAGCGCGACAGCAACGAACTGCACTGGTCCAATGCTTCTCGACAGCAGGCGCCGTTTGGATCGCTCCCGAGGTAGCACTTCACTCACAGTGACGTACAGCAGCGTACCACCGGCCAATCCCTGCAGGATCGGCATGATGAGATCGGTGAGCGTTTGATTTAAGCCATCCAAACCCATCCCGATTCCGATACCGGCAACGGAACCGAGTGAAAACGTTAGCACTTGCAGTACGTGCGAGCAGCGTTGCCGCGTTCCGTTCATGCAAAGTTCCACACCGAGCGCAAAACCGACTACGAACTTGTGTGCACTGACGGCACCGAGCAGAAGCAAAACTTTGGGACCGGAATTTTGAACACCGATCGCTAAACCCTCAAGCAAGGAGTGCATGCTTAGGGCAAGCAAAAGTCCAAACACTCCGGTGAGCTGCATTTCGGCGGCATGTAAAGAACGTCTATGCTCTGATCGGTTTACGATAGATGTATTGCTCTCTATACGATTAACACACTCCAGCGAACGATGGATGAGGTTGGATTCGGAGTCACTTCTGGAAACAAAAATAGGGAACGATTAGACAATAACCACATTAAATTCTCTAAAGACATCCCACCAATCTTACCTGGGCTGAGCAAGTAATGATTTTGTTTCCTCATTCGCACCATACCGTCGTTCTCGACGGCTAGATGTGCTCGTTGCATCTGACTCTTCATCCGCACCATACACCGCATCCTGTTCCGGTGTCACGTTCCGATCGCCATGATCATGTGCTCCAACGCCACAGAACAGCATTAGCTCGTCGATCGCGTACATAAGAAAAAATCCGCAACAGAACACAATTTCGGCGTACTCGCCCAAAGCGCCTCGTATTTCCGGCAGCATATGGACGATGGCCGTTGCCAGCAGGACACCTGCGCCAAGGCACAACAACGAAGAGAGTACCCCAGGGTAACGCTCTCGACTGCGTCTCGAACAGTACATGGGTAGTACACCGCACAGAAAGCTACCCAATCCAAGCACTATGATGGCCAACAGTTTCGCCTCATTCTGACTAATCGCTCCTGTTGGGTCGGAAGCATTTTTTGCAAGCGTTACAATACTCGCCTGCTGCTCCATTTTTTTAGCCAAACGAACCGTTAGCCAACTCTATCACAAATGTTTGCTGCAGGCTCTCTGCAGCCAACTCTGGATTCCACGTAGACCTCCTCTAGTTATCTTCGCACACGCTATCGTCCGGCACTGACACTATGGCATTTCGTTTGCAAGCTGTGCCAAGTTACTACGTTCCAGCTGAAATTAAATAAAGATAGTTTAGCGCGTCTTATGGTAGTTATCTTAACCTACAGATTACGAACAAAACGAACTTCGCAGAATGCAGCAAGGGGAAAGGAGGTCAATGTTTGTGAACATTACATAAGGTAATAAAACGCCGCCCGTTTGTGAGGTGTTAGAAAGATTAGCATACTGCGTTCAGCTTATTCGATGATAAGACTCAAGAATACCGATGACCACGGGTAGTCTGAGAAGCTCGAAAGATATGTTTTCGACGTATATTCTTGAAGGAAATGCTTGTTTTCTTCATTTCGCTTCATATATTTATAACATCGCTATCGGGCTGCCAATCGTGTGCTAATAAGTAGCAAAACAATCTCATCCAACGGTGATTCGTTTGGCACACGTTTTGCTGAGCAGCAGCAGTGATTCAAAAAAAAGATTGTTTATTCAAATGGTTAACACGCGTGTGTGGTTAACGTAAACGAGGAATTCGTGATCGTGATTCATGGTAGAAAATATAGAACAGCTTATGATAAATTAGTCACACTGTATGGCGTAAACCGCACGTAAAAATATATTTTACACGATTTAAACTACGTAAAATTATCGCAGGATTTCATACAAACATTCAACAGTATCGTAGTTAGGTGCAAGCTTTTTCTGAATCACCCTGTCATAAGCGAAACGTCAAACTCACACACACAAAGCAAGCGCAATCATATGCTCTTTGTTTATTTTGACCTTAACAGGCAAAAAACTGCCTAGCTGCAAGTTTACTGTATCACTGCTTGTATATTTTCACACTTATGATACACTAGTTATGATTTTATCTACTATTTTGATAACACTACTAAACTCTGCGATTTTGTGCCATTCCTCAGTTGTCGGTGCTTGGTCTACAAAATTCGCGACTGGATCAGATTATTACTAAAACGTTTTCAAATGCTTACACGTTTTCTATAGCAACACCTCCACCTCCACCGAATGGCCGACACGAAATGGAATGCATGCACTCCAAAGCTCCTGTGACAAAGTCGACAAATTAATAAAGCTGCGAGAAATCCGCGAAAATACACGTTCGAACGAGAGACAAACAACAACAAACCACAGGTAAGTGCGTGCTTACCATACGGCACATGACACCAACACTTCCACACCTACTACATACACATTCAGCTAGCACAGTATTATGATCATGTGCTTGTCATACCCATGACAGCGCAGTACAACAAAACTCGTACACCTCATTTTGATTGATTTATGACGCATATACATAAACTTTTTTTCAAATATTGTCCCCCTCTTCCTAAAACGCTACCACAACATTACCCCAGTAAACCCGGTACAACAATTTGCAATTATTCACTTGTCAACGACTGGCAAGTACAAGATTAAATTTAACTTTTACGCTGCCGGAACAGTTAACATTTCACCCCTTTTTGTTCTCGTCACTACGCGCCAGACGCGAAGCAGAGACGCCGCCTCCCTTAAGTTGTCTGAAGAAACTGGCCAGAGGTTGCCGAAAATAGCAGACCTACATGTTTGACGTCGTCGTTTGAACGTTGTATTATTTCGATGTTACTATAACAACTTTTCTGTCAAACAAACGAACCACGATAGGAAGTTGTTTCACTATCAGGACTGTGAAAAAAGAGTTCCTATGTCATGGTCGGGTGTATTTTAAACCTTGGAATGCTTTCTGACACTGTACGAATCACTAGCCCAAACCCTAACGAAACATTCTCATAACTCACAATTCCCTTCACTCTTTCAATAACTTGATTGACAGGTGTTTCAGATTTAAATATGTAATACCTATACACTCTAATTAAGCGCGCCGATTTATCCATATATTGAAACGGCAAGGTGCAGGATGACATATAGTACGGTTAACAATGTTCAGCAAATTTAATAGCTCAGTTAGATTCACCTACACTTCAAACGGTGTAACATGCAACATGTTTTGCCTTCTTGCTTCAGAGTGAAGTCATCGTGACACATTCCAAAACCCTGCTGCTAAACGAATATCATAATTCACCTAATCCATGCAATGTCTAACCTCGTCTTATCGCATGATGAAATCGCCATTAAGGAGGCCTTTGACTTATACCTTCGTTTAACTCCCAATAACAGGGCAACCAGAACCTCCTTTATCTTTCTCTTCAATTTTGATCCTTGCGAAAACTCGCATAATAAAGCAGGTCAGTAAAACCAGTGAAATATATGAGCAAATTAGTCTGTTTGGATTGACAATGTCGTGACTAACGATGATTCATAGGCTTCCATGTGATACCATGGGAAAATTCGGCATGTGTTGAGGATTAAATTTACCTATAAATGGAATCCATCAGTACTGCCGATGGTTACATATAAAACCAATTCACTTATTTTGAAGTTTCCGAGAGCAAAGAAATTTATGTTCCAAAGGTTTCCAAACTATCGCCACGATCATGCCATTGTGTGACTAATGATATACGATCCTTAACTCCAGTCAACGACCCATACGAGGTCGAACGAAACACGAAAAACGCCCTAAACTCCAAACATATTTTCAGCTCCCTTGAGTTTGTCGTTAGACTTCACATTGTGGCAAAACTTTTTAAATTGATCCCCAGACAGGAACAAATTCAAAAGCCTGTTTTTTCCATATGGAGCAAAAATTGGGGTTTTACTATTGTTCGATTTGTTCCGAACTAGTTTTCCGGGGAAATCGGTTGATCTTGGTTCCGAACAAGAGTAGCATGCTAGTAACGTATTTTTTGCAAACAGTGGAGGTCTCTGTCGAGACTACGTTGGCTTATATCCTTTCCTGTCCTACTACTCTCTACCTGGAACTGGAGCGCTTCCACTATCATGCCCGACATCGTAACGGAAACCTCCATTCGTTCCCTCGTTCCATTCGTGACATCGCCCGTTCGTTTGGTTGGTTGTAGACGACGCCTCGCACTCCCACGACGAATCCACCTTGGGCAATCTTCACCCCCCTCTGGGAGGGTAAAACTTTACGCGAAAAACTTTTCCCGCGCAATCGTGCCGTTGCTTGTTCGTGAATCAATTTAGCGACGCTATGCCAACAGGGAGGTTGAACGAGGACGTCACTATGCTCACCCGGTACAGAGCTACACTAAATGAGCGATAGTAGGGAGTATACCTTTCGCCAAATGTTCCCGTGTTTTGCACAGCCCCGCTCTCACTCACCTGGAAGGGTTAGATGGGCTGGATACATAAACGATGACTGCTGCACAGACAAAAAACATTTTTCAGCCCGGCGGTACCCCGGGGGAGAGGGGGACCTCGGTTCGTCCTATCCTGACAAGGCGCCCGACTGCAGGAGGCTTCGTCCACGCCACTATTTTTAGTATCCTTGCGACTCGCGTTCAACTCAGTCTCCTCCGTACGCCGATCCCGCACGGATCGCACATCGCCACTCTGCGCTGCCACTACCTGCCGTTCTGCCAGTTTAGTTCAAGAAGAGTAGTGTAGCAACATGCACAGCAAGCGCCTATTGTGTTCATTAGCGTAACCTACTTTGATTCGAAACAAGTCCATGTGCACGGAGCGAGTGAATGTGTCAACTGTTCGGTGACAACTCGGCAGCACAGTATAGACTTTTTTAAATTAAGCGATGGTCCTTTGCCATCTGCGTTGGAACGGGCCAGGATTTTTCTGGAATTTTAGCCACTTTATTTACAATACCTTCCGCTCTATTTAGCCGAAGCCGAAGTAAAGCAAGTGCCTGCAGTAGAGCAGTGTTCGAAGGAACCCCATTTCAGAACCAGGTATTGTGTGACGTTTGATCAAAGTGTCTGTGTCCGTGTGCTTGCAGGAGTGCATAACCGTTGATGTAAAGAAGCCACCCAAATCAGATAGTGAAGGTCCCAACCAGCTGTGCTCGGAAGATCCGCAAGCGAGACCATGATTAATCGCAACTACGGCAAACCGAAACCGATTGTGCAGAAAAGCTCGAGTGACGATGGCGGCGAATCGAACGAGGAAACCTCGTCCGGCACGGCCGAATCGGGCACTAGCTCGGATACGGAGTCGGAAATGGACACCACCGAGACGTCTTTCTCGTCCAAGAGCGCAACGGAGTGCGGCGGTGGTAGCTCCGGCGCACCGTGCAAGCAGCTACAGGGCCAACAGGGATTGCTTCGGATGAACAATCGCAACTACGCGGTCTACTGCGGTGGAGATGCGGACACGAAAAACTCGAAACATTTCTGCCGCCATCATCACCATCATCATGGAGATGATGAGAGCAAGAAGGATGTAAAGTGAGTATGCCTGGTACGATCGGGCAAGGCGCTCAGTATTTTAGTCTACACAGCTGGTTCCGACTAATAGCTAGTTAGTAGGTGCTATCTGTAAACAAGTGCACTTACCGTGTTTTTTTTTTTTGACACCAATGGTTCGACTTACACTAACGCATGCTTGCCAGCACAGATCCGCTACGAATAGCACCTTGAATAATCAGGACTTTAAGCATCGAGCCTAAACGGGTCTTGCTTCTTAAAAGGAGGTCATCACGTTGGGGTGAAACGAAGAGCCCGGTCGGGGTGTGGAGTTTGCTCCAGTTTTGAAAAAACACTTCTATACAGACTTTAACCCTCTTCCGACTCGCAGGAGGCGAAAGAAGCCCGGCTATTCAACCCCTCAGATAGCCAAAACCACTAGCCAAATGGTTAGACTTCATTGCTCCATTCAGATATCTCGATCGCTGGTGGCTAGGTTTCGTTAGCCATCGTCTAGCCGGTCCCGCCGTAAAGCGGAGGCTCGTCCAAGCACTTCCCAGCGTTTGCTGTACAAGAGTGGCAATAAAAATGGCGATGCACTGACGCGCTGGCGTACACTGGCAGACCGGAGGCTTCCCCGCAAAGCCAGCAACTAGATTGCATAAATCGATAGACGTGCTGTTGCCATCGGCGTACGAAAACTAGCGCCATATCCGCTAAAGTTCCACCTTACCGTTTCCCTGGCAACCTGCGCCGTGCACGGTTTCGAACGAGCGCTTTGTTGATTATTTGTTGCTTCGTAAAAGTTCG
>JXXB01032265.1:0-11975 GCA_000956275.1 Anopheles koliensis | reverse complement strand
GGGCTGGATGGATTGCTTAATTAATTTTAAATTAGATCCTGACGGGGTCCGTCACCGTAAGGCTAAGGGCCCCACCGTTGGCCACAAGCAGTAGCAAAAGCAGGCGCGCACCGGTAGTTGTGCTGATGATGATGATGATGAGTTGGAGGTCGGGCGGGGAATTTGTTCCAGGCGGTACTTGTTTCGCCCCCACAGGATCACGGCATATCCTCGGCAGGTGGCAGGAGTTTACAATTGTTTTTAGAAGCCAAGTACAGCGGGAGAGACACTGTGAAGTGTACGAAACCATAAAAACGGCCATTCAGGATTACACCAGAGCCGGAAGCTTTTCACACGGGAGTAGGTGGAAATTTTACTCGCTGTTCTCGGCAGAGCGGTCTGTTTGGTCGGGGGCGGACTTTTCCTGTTTCATGTTTCGATGGTCGGCTGGGAATTAGGACACGCTGCCGCTTGTTTCGCTGCTCGCGCATCGGAAAGAGACAGGAAAATTTTGTGATTTATGTTGCAAAATGAAATAAAAAATAAAAAATAAATCGAGTTTTCCTCGGTGTGAGGCGAAAAAACTCATTTCGCAAGTTGCTAATTCTAATGAAGTACGGTTTGCATTCGGATCAACGTGTGGTTCGACGTACTTTTCATGGCATTTCCTTCCGAGAATTGAATACTTCGTGCTCGCCTAACCATAAACGGGGAATGATAAGCTTAATATGAGTTGTAGAAGGTAACTTATTTTTTTTTGGGAAAAAGAAAATCAGGACTGTTGTGTAATTTGTACTTTGATCAACGAGAGATTTTCGGTGCTGGCCGACGAAAAATTGAAATAATTAAGCGAAGAGAAGCAGAACAGATCCAGAGGAAACCTTGACCCATTTTATCGCGATCTTGGTTGTAGAGTTGAAGATGAATTTTCTTGTGCCTCGCTTTCAGCCGACCGGCCTTGGACGAATTCCCATAAAACATAATATTGCCTCTTGAATCTGTAAACAGAAACCCACCCGCAACACTCGTGAAAAAAGCGATACCGACATTTACCATAACAAACCATCAAAGATCGTCAAAGATTGTCTGTGGAGGTTCATTTGTCTCCGTGCTTCATCCGATGTTGGTGCTGGTTTCTGGTTGCAAATTTCTGTCTCTAAATCACTCTGGTGGGGTGCATCACGTCGATCGATCGCGTGGTCGATCTCTTTTTGAGTGCTAATTTGCTTCTGCTGCCGATCATCTCTATCGTCACCTAACGCCATCGTGACATTGAGTCATACGACAGCGGAACGTTTGCTGTTTTGCCTGGTTGGTTGTTTGTAGTCCAAATTAGATACGGGTAGGCGTGGAGTAAAAATCACACCCTGTGAAAAAAGGGGGTTGGGGTGGGTGTGTGAGTGTGTGAGGCGGACCCCTTTTCATGTAAAACATAACAACCCGTCACACCATCGGACGAAACTGACCGTTGTAAAACGTTTGTTTGGCAACAGAATTTGTGGCCGTTGCTCCCACGGCGCATAAAACAGATCTAGCTGTAGAAGAAGCAGAAGAAAAGGTGTTTGGAAGGCGTGGGTTTTATGAGATGTGATCATCCCACCGTCCAAAACGGGGCATGAGAAGATGGTCAAGAAAATCGCGTCCATGCGAATGACGATGGCGAGTTGTTAAGTTATGTTGATTTAGCTTGGGAATTAACGCTATTTGGTTAGAGGAAAATCTGAGCGCACCAGAAAACACTGGCGCAGTATCACCAATGTTCCAAGCAAACAAAGCATTTTGCAAATTAGATTAGAGCGGGTGCTTTGCAGTAAATGAATGAATCAAAATCACGTCTTGCAACTGTTATCGCCCGTCCGATTGTTGCAACAAATTGCCAACATGTTATCAGCGGCTCTTAAGCGCCGCACTGGCGGGAAGGTCTTTGTGTAGTGGCGCTAAAGTTGAACGCTTCTTCGAGACGATCTTGTGCACCCTTTTGCGGTGTGGATCGTCAACCACAAGCTCATGCTTTGATGGTGGTGAGAAACGGTGCAACAACAAGTAGAGATAATTTATGAGTCTTACTTTCGATACTGCCGATGCGTGAAACGCGTTTTCCTGCCATTTTTTTTATTGTAGGTGGGTTTGTGTGTATGTGTTTGTTGTTTGGTGGGTGGGTGCGTCTACTGAAAGTCGAAATGTTTTGACCATCAGCCACAATCGACACAACACCACACCTTCCACCTTTCCGGCGACCAGGCGACGGTGGTCGACCCACACAAACGTAAGGCGGAACTAAACGTACTAGATATGATTGATCGCTTGGCTTCAAGAGACCGTGTAAGGGAGACAGAGAGAAAGAGAAAGAGAGAAAGAGAGAGCGAGAGAGAGAGGGATGCTACAAGATATGTCCACCGAAAGGGGTGTGAAATCGATGATCGTCTATTTTGGGGGGAGAAGACACCCATATCATCAAAGCTAATCCGGCGAGTCGCTTACGCGAGTCTCCATCCTTCCTTCAGCATCGCCGATACATTGAACAGACGATTTATGGGCCGATGGATTTAGGCGGCGTAGAAAGTTGCAGTTCAAATTATATCTTTGGTAGAGACGAAAATCGACACACTTCTTCGGGCATGTTGGGAAGGAAAGTGGAAAACAGGTAATGAACCAAATCAAGGTGCGGAAATGCTGCATTCAAGCTGCGTGCTGGTGCGTACTATCAAAGCGATGGCTGTGAGCTGAATTGCACAAAAGCCAGCTCCTTTTCCATTGGCCGCATTAATTGAGAGATTGATTTATCGTGCCGATAGTTTGATTCGATGACTTTGAGCAGGGTATTTAAATTAGATTTATCGATCTATTTGATGCAATTGTGTAGTGAATTTCTCACTCAATCATAATATTAATACTGGGTGTTCATTTTTTTTCTTGCTCGATTTTTTTCCAGTGACCACTTTTCCGAGGACACTCGACGGTTTCGAAAACCGTCTGCCAAAGGATCCAAGCTTCCGGTGGGCTGAATGTGCCATTACGAGTAAAATTTGGAAGATTGCTCACCGTCCATCACCCGTTCGCCGTCGAGATCAATTGAGGCTGATGGACAACACTCGGTGCGGCGTGTCCTTCGCACCGTCACAACCAATCGCGGACGTTTTCAATGGACGAAGAGGACGACGAGAGCTGCGGGAAACGTTTGCTGCGTAACGCAATCGACTTAGAGGAGGTGGTGGCGGAGGCGGCGTACACATACGCAACAGAGCTCCGCTGGTCGAAATGAAAGTGCAGTAACAATAATTAATGCACCACCGAAGACGAATGTGAAACGGATGCGGCCATCG
The DNA here is from genome assembly GCA_000956275.1 of Anopheles koliensis. NCBI lineage: Eukaryota > Metazoa > Arthropoda > Insecta > Diptera > Culicidae > Anopheles > Anopheles koliensis. The sequence continues at coordinate 8,673 of JXXB01032265.1, read as the reverse complement.
TACTCCGTCCGTGCCTGGCGTCCGAGTTTACAGGAAAATTGTGAACCACAAATTGTATCCAAAAACCTCGAAAAGAGCGATCCGTAACAACACGCCTTCTCCGAAGCGCGTCTGAATACAATTAAGAGCAGTGGAAAACACCAAAACATCAAGGTGTCGTCGTTCTGTGTTTGTTGCGCGACTCGAGATCTTATTAGCCTGGATGTGTTGAGTGCACGGTGAGTGCAGGAAAATTACTTCAATTGATTTGTCCATTTTTGTGCTTGTAAGCAACTCGTGAAATTGACCGTATAACGTGGCGATCTACACCACATTCCCAACCTACGCTCTTGTTTATGGTGTACGTGTGTGTATAGTGAGTGGTGGTGTGAAAAATCAATTCAAATAGATGTAGTGTCTAGTGGAGTGTCTCTTTGTGGAAGCGTTCGATGATCTTCGCCGATCATCATTAATAGTCAAAGTAAACGAGGCTGAACGAGAGGTGATTGTACAGGGGGAAAACTGTTCGCATAGTTACCATCCTCGCTTGGAAAGCCCAAAATTGCTGAGAAAATGTTGAAAATCCAGATGCTCGAACAGATCGTGACGAACGAGAACGTAATCGACGATGACGATCAGCGACACGGTGGGAGTGGAGGTGCCGGCGGACGTACCGCGGCCCTATCGCCTAGTGGACAGCTAGCAGCCGGTAGCTCCACACCCGGCAGTGCTAATCTCAGCCCGATTGCATCCAAGAGCTCGTCGTCGGCCGGAGGAGCGGACGATGAAACGCGCAGTCTTAACCGAAGCTCACGCTTATCACCACAAGGGTAAGTATTTTTCGTTGTTTTGTGCGTGAAATGCATACGTTTTTGGGGGGAAAAATAATAATGTTATGGCGATAGTTTTTTTTTTGTTGCCTTCCACCACCTCGTGTGCAATGTTTATCCGAGTGCAGCAGCAAATGACTCCGCTTCGCAGCCCCATGGTTTACACATGCACACGCCTGGTGTGTGTACTTTTGCGCGTGGTGCAATAACCGAAACGCGGCTGGCAAATTTCGTGCCTAATACGTGAAATAACCTTCCGACTGTGGCCGGGCGTGGTGGAAAGAGAAAGTAGCGAAAGACGTGGAAATGAACTGCAGTTCGCTTAGGGTATAGGTTTTGGACCGATGTGGAGTTAAATACATAATTATTGCCGCTAGTTATTTTAATCTGTATACCCATTTACCACCACCATGCTCAATACGTCAATCAGCGTTGGCTATCAGGCGAACGAACGAACCGTGGAACCGATCGTACCTTTGCTGGATTGCAGATGGTGGTAGAAATCGGGGATGTCGTTTACTGGTGATTTAACCATCGCTTACTTTAATTCAAACAGACCGTTTTATTCGTTTAAATTAAGCTACACCTAAGCGCATAGTTATGAGATTTTCATGCCTTTTTGATGAATACCACAGAGCACATGTCACCTATAAATTCGTATCAGATGCTGGGTGAGTTACTTCTGGTTCTCTATACAGAAGCTTTAAGTTTGCCAAGCATCCGCACACTCTTCACAGAAGCGTTAAATAGTGGTTTGACGAGATCAATCCATTAGCTTCAATTTCGTCTGATGCTGAAACCACACCGAAACCCAATGGCTCTCCACCTTTCTGGAACCTCCTGCTGATTGACAACGATGGGTGTGTTTGTGCGAAGCAGCTGTCAGCTACCGCAATGTTTCTTATTAGTGATGGATTAGATCATCGATTTGTGTTATCCCCCAAACCCGCCGGCCAATTCGTCGCTCAAGCGCGAATGACATCGTCGTTTCAGGTGCTTTTCGGTGCCTCGCTGTGAGCATTTCTATCACCCAAAAGCAAAGCGCATCCTTTCCGCCTGTGACCCTCGCCCTCGGCTCAAGGGTAGCACATATTCGTCGAATGATGGAAAATAAACATAATCCGGGAGGTGGTGGTGGATGCTTTCGTGTTTATTTGTTCTCCGGCTTCGCACAGCAGCAAGCACAGCAGGTTCCGCTGGACGGACGCCTCCCAGCCGTTTGCCCCACTCGGTCGCCTTTCCAGGCACATATTTGATTATTTTACCGTTTTGAAAATCGTCTCAGATATTCTGCGAAGAATGGAAGGAAGCAAACGGACCAACAGCCAACAAGTGTCAAGATGGGATGGACCCTGCAGCGAGCGGGTGATGCTGCTGCCGACGACGAGCCAGCTGGTATTGGTTGGGACGTGTTTATCTGTCCGATGTTTTGTTGACCTCCCCGGCTGGTTCCGAAAAAGCATGGTGAAGACTTATCGGCACAGCGGTGCCAAAAAATCAATTTTCGCCACCCCGTTTTCGCGGCTTGATGAACATTATTTTCCTGCTGACAGCTACAAAGGGCGCAGCTAGTGAAATGTTTCAATCACACACTGCAGGAGGCAACTGGGTATGGACTGGGTTTGTTGTGGAGAATTAAATTTTATTTGGTATCATCGTCATCATCAAACAACAACCTCGTCCACTAGTCGCAGGTTCTCCTAACGAGCTCAGCAGCGATAAACGTTCGGAAAGCAAGTCGTTGTATGGCCTGAGGGCGTCAAATCAATTGTAACCGTCAGATGTTCTAACGATGCTGCATTGTCTAAGGAGAGTTGCGCCTAAATTTATTAGCTCATAATTATTCAACCCATTATGCGTGTGCTCCTTGGTGCCGGAGGATGTTTTCGCACTGTTTGGCGTGGGGGAAAAAATGCTCCCCATTTCGATCGTCGAAAATAGCGAAACATTCCCATGGTAAAAGATTTTGCCTTTCAAATTTAACATTTCTTTGCGCGTCAACGAAGGTAACCAGCAACGCAAACGCGTTCGTAGAATCTCGTCGTTGATTTTTATGGCCCTGTTTTCTTGCCCCGTTTGCTTACGGAAACTTTTCCCGAGCGAAAAAGCGTTACACCACACCACCAGCACGTTATTTATTATTCACGTGGCAAATCAGCATCGGAGCCGAGAACGTTGCACAGCGCCAGAATGGAGCGAGGGAAGCTTTTCTTGTCCGAAGGATCAGCTTTCGGGGGTTATTTTTTTGTTCTGCACAAGCTTACCTTACTCTACACCCACATACACACGTTATCGTTTTAGGGCGGAAGGAAGCGGAAGGAAAACCCATCGTTCCTCCTGCACCTCCTCCTCTGATTCCTCCCCTGCAGCATCCCGTTCCCTTTGTCGTCGTTGGATGTGGTTTTTCATGCTGGGTGCTTCCGTTTTGCTGTTGCTACGGGGGTGACTTTTGGATCCTTCGAACGTCACTGCGGAAGTGACGTTCGAATAAACGCAGGATTAGCGGCCAGAAGTATTAGGTTATTTTAAAGAGCACAGCAAAGCTTCCCTCTGCTTCCTGTGGTTTACCGATTCATCATCATAGTGCCGTTTTTGCTCCCCGTTACCGGGATTAGTGTTGTGATCTACATCGGTTCGCAAATAGCTGCGGTTGTTGTACGAGACGCGGGTGAACTTTGATTGTACCCTTGTCAAAACAGTGCCCAAACAATGAGCGGTCTGTGTGCTCGGAGTAATACATCAAAATTCGGAAGCCAGTCCCGACCGTATTGACGTCATCGGGTGTTGGAAGCAGGATATCACCATCAGACCGAGTGGGACCCCGGGCATGTGGGATGAGAACAAACTAGCGGAAAGACATAGTTCGGGCCTCTTTTTCACCCGACCCGGCCGGCGCTTTGTTTTTAGGAGGAAGGCCGGAAAATGTTTTTTCGTTTACAAAAATATTTATTCACGCAATGGATCTGCACCGGCCGCTCGAACCCTACGTCATCGACGGGAAAGGTATATCGAAGCGAATTTTATTAGCCAATGCTAGTCCGTGGAGTTGCTTCTTGACTTGGCTGATATTTAATCGCTGCTTCTAACGTCTTTTCGCGGCGTGGGGGGGAAGCAAAACATCGGCGAGATATTGTAAACAGGTCGAGAAATTTGCCTGCTCAACCCAACCGGTCTGTGGCAATGAGAGGCGCGTTGTTTATCGTGCACGATGGACGATTTTTGCTATCCACCGTGATGGAAGGTTCAATTTATTTACTCATGTCGATAAGCAAAAAAATATAGGAAGGGCCAACGAGGGTAAAAAAGAAATCCAGAACCACCAAAGGTCTTGTCCGAATGGATTTGCTGTTTGCGTTGCTAGCGGATGCCAATGCCACACTTCGAGTTTCGAGATGGAATTATCCTTTCTCCATGAAGTGGACGAGTTTATGCACTGCGTTTTTTATCATTCGGACAAACAACAAACAAAACACTGTTGCAACTCGATGCACCAGTGACATGAAACACCACCATCATGCTGCTGCTGGTGGTCAAACTAAATATTTACGTCCTGCGTCTGGATGTCCTCATATGTTAGCTATTAAAAAGGGACGTAATGTAAAGGAAATGGGAAACCACCAACTGTGGACGGATTCGGTTCCAGCGGGGGTCGGAAAGTCAGGGCAAGAGTTAGGTAAGACATAAAACCAAATCGTTATCATCATGCGGTTTTACGAACGCACGGAGACACTCACCACAGTGCAGAAAAAGTGAGATAACATTACAGCAAAAAGTAAACCGCAGAAAATGGGTTCAGATGAGCCGTTTGGGAAGTTTCTTTTCCGAGTGAAGTTCATAAAACTGCACTCGGTGTATGCTTGCGACTGTGTGTGTGTGTATCGGATGAAATCTTCCGCTGGTTGCTTCCCTTTGGATCGCGTTGGAAACGAAACGGAGCGAGGAAAACTTTATGCCGGCCGAAGAAACTAAGATAACAACAAACATATGTTCCCGAAACGCATATCGGAAGTTGCCGGCGAGAGGTAGTGGAATCTATGTGTTTATGGGCATGTTGAGTGACTGGCTAGCCCCTTGCCGCGTAAACCGCACTACCCGAGAGCGATGGAAGATTCTGTTTGTTGTCTTTTTCCAACAAAATCGGCGGCTTCGTTTTTGGGTTGGAAATGAACATTGATTTTCGATTCCATGAGACGCGACCCGTGGAACGCATGGAAACTTTATTTATTTTTTCTCTTCCCATCATCATTTACGCTGGATATTCTTGTCCGTACCGCGTCGGGGCATGATTTTCCCAGGAAGAACACAAAACCTTAGGCGTCGAGCAACCGTTGAAAGCTGCTGGCCGCATAAGCGCCACGAAGAGAAGTAGTTTGGCAATACATTTTCCAAACACTGCGTGCTCTGGCACACATTTCGTGGTGCTGCTAGTGAGGCGGGGGAAAAGTGCTTCAACGATAACGGTCACTCACTCACGCGGTCACTTGGAAATGTAACAGTGTACAGTTACGAAGATGCAAGTGGAAAATAGAACTTGAAGATTCTAATGGGGCCTTCGTGGGGGTTTTTTTTGTGGCCTAAATTACGATCCGATTTGTGTTACTCCGGTCGAATTTGGAGGAACCCGTGGTGTGTACCACTTCAGCCGCGATGTAGTAAATGCATTTTTGGTTAAAGTGTTGCCCTTAGCTGAGCGCCTCCGCATTCGATTGCAGTTGGCGTCATCCTCCTTTCCCTTGAATTCTGCTTTCAGTTTATTTATTTGTGCTCTCCACACAGAATTTATTCCTAGCATGGAAAATTGGCTTAACAACGTGCTCCCCCTAGAGAAGTGCTCGTTAATGCAGGCGAATCGGGCCGGTCGAACGTTGTTTTCCATGCGGAGACGAAAGATGATGCAGCAAAGCAGCGAACTACTAGCAAGATGGGATGCGTATTGTGCGCTGGAACGAGGAAAAAACTCTAGAACCGATGGTTGTTTGTTTTCATTTAAACTACAATAACAGTAACAAAAAGCGGTGGCTTATGGGGGTGGAAAGGAAAGGAATGGAAGCATAAAGAGGTTTAGGAATCGAAGTGATCCAAACTCTAGACGACGAAGCCGTAACGCGACGCGTTCGGTTGCCTATCGTTTGTTTGGCGCAATATGTACGGATGGTTTCCATAAATTTTGACGGCTCATTCGACAACTCTCCGTACCGGCGAAGTATTACGAAAGTGAGCTCGGGGTAATTGCAAACAGTGCGATGGAGGAGGAGCTCGTTGTTCGTTTCCAGCGCGGTGGTGGCGTGAACACAGATGATTTACTGTCATTGCCGTCGGTTTTTGGAAGTTTCACTTTTCACAACTGCCGCAGTATTGGCATGGGCGTTTCGTGTTCCAACCCAACAAAGAGGCGTTTCGATGTCGACCGTCGTTTGACAATCGCAGCCATCGCAAATAGTTCACACATTTTAACGCCTCGAATCGAGAGTGAATTGGGGTGGGAAACGCTTTGGTGCTGCTTTTCATCTATAGAGACAATTGAACAGAATCGGACCGGCCGTCTAATTAGTGTTCTTGGATGTAAAGCAAAAGAACTTAGTGACAGATAAATCTATCGTGAAATGTTCTACGGTGGATTGTTATTTTTCGCATGATTGATGGTGAGTCGCATTGTGCCAAACTCTGTGCCATTGCTGCACTCGCCTCGAATTACAAGACAATGTCGTTTAGCGTAATGCAGGCTTCCCAAGATTACGTTCCTCACGTAACGGTCTGCCTCATTTGTTACCAACCAACCGGTGGAATCATAAACGATATCGCTTAATATATATGCGACACAAAAACTGCCTCCCAGTCACGATGCAATTTAGCAAACGACGAATGGACCGTTCACATAATTCAACCGACCGTTTGTGGTGTGCTCCACTTCATTATACAACGTAATGTATTATTTCCATGAAGCGCAAAACGTTTGCTAAAACTTACGAAAACATTTCACGGCGAGCTATGTATAGAAGAAGCTATCGCGGCGAAGGAATTAAATAGCCACTGTTCGCTTTTCCATTGCATCACGTCGAGAGGTGCTATAAAATTCTTTTCCCTACCGGTAGCCCTAAACCGTGGCTCCAGAATGGGTTTGGGATTTGAATGTCGAGAAGGTTTATGCGAACCCTCCAGACGAGTGGGGTGCCCGATGAGAGGGGTGAGTGTTTCCATCCGTCCCGGCCAATAAAGGTGAAAAGCTCATAATGATGATGATGGGTGAAATTGTGCCCGCTGCCTCATTTCCCTAGTGGTTGGGTACGCTGGATGCGGGTCACTTTTTCCGGTGGGATGACCGGCGGCTATGACGATGCTACTTTTTTTGCCTTATCGTTCGTTCTACTTTTCTCCGACACTTGCTTACGTCTTAAGTTTTGCTTCACCCGGTTTTGACACCTTGGTCAAAGCACAACACAATCTTATCTGTGCCTGGCGCCCCCCTTTTTTTTGAGTGGAACCTAGCAGTTTTCCCTACGCAGTTATATGACCGTATTGGATGATAGCCTGCCACTGTTACTCAATTACACAATGTCTCCCTTCGCGTGGCGCTTAAAAGCGGTCGTCAGCAATTAGTCAAAACCGTATCTTTAAAAGGGTTGAAGATCATTATCGGTAATTGATTAAAATATTTCTTCGCTCTTTCGTTGGAACGTGCGGCCATGGTGGAAGTACGTGCGTGTCATACTCGCTTACCATATCGGAGTGCTTGAGCTTGGTGTTGAAAGGTGTCGCAACAGCAACAGCGGCAAAGAAAAGCCTTTTACAGAATGACTTTTATTTGGGTTGGGTGAGTCATTAGACAGAAGACCACAAAGTGCAGATCCATTTAGCAACAGAGAGAGGTTATGATCGATCGATTGTTGTGGTCTATCTATTTTGCAAGATGTATACCAATTATTGAGGTTAGTTATTTCCACAAACATAATCTGAATCAAACAATTTCAGTTCAACTACGATCCAATATCCCTTCATTTTCCTCAAATCCTCTTGTCTAGAAACCGTGTGGGATCGAAACAAAAATGCACGCTCATTTCCATACCAAATCGTTCGAATGGACTTGACTGACCAACTATTTTATCTACACCACAGATCGATAATCGAAAGCCGTTTACCGACGCAGATCGGTTGATTACGATACGCCTTTCGTTCAAAGTTTGACCCTATTCCGAACAGCCCGAGTTCGATTATCATTCCATGTGTTTCCCGCGTGGTGCTGTTCGGAGAAAACGATCGATTTGTGTGTCTGATTCTGATTATGACCATTTTCTGGAAAATTATTGGATGAAAAATAAATTTTCCATGCATTTCACACTGGCATCCCGAACCAGACGATGGTCTGGGGGAAGCTTGAGGTAGAAATCGAAACTTGTTTGCTCTCGGGAGGTAAACGAATTTCAATTTCATAGCGCGATGTTTGCATTTTGTCGGTCCATCTTTTTTTTGTATGATGATTTGCACGATTTCCAGCTCGATCGATTAACAACGAAGCAGGGAGAGAGAGAGAGTGATGCAAGTACGCAGGGAGCAAAAAAACAGCTAGTGATCCGTGTAGATTAGGAATCCACTGGACGATGGGAACAACATTATTTGGAGAGCAACCGAAAAAAAACCCTTCACGATTTCCTGTTATATGGGTTTGATTTGCGCTAGCGCAACGAACTTTTTTGCGGTAAGGGAAGAAAGTGCTTCACTTTCTTTTGGAGCACGCCAGGAGGAAGCTGCGCTGTGCTTGCTTTTTGTGGGATACGAATTATGCCTGCTGAAGGCGGAGAGGTAGCAGGGTGGCCTTTTAGTAAAGTCGTGCCTCGCTTTAGTTTAATTACAACCTTCGGAAGGCTCA
>JXXB01032243.1:0-11655 GCA_000956275.1 Anopheles koliensis | reverse complement strand
ACCATCCCGCTGATACTCTTCCCCATGCGGCTTTTGCGTAACTGCTGAAATCGTACTGCTAACCGACGTGGCCGTTGCACTACGCTGGGCCTGATGGTATTTTGTTCGCTTGGGAAGTGTTCCGTGCTCGTCCTGATCCTGGTGATCACTGTCTACCAAAAACGGTTCCGAATCGCACAGCCCCACGCCCGGTCCTGATGATGGTCTAGCGCCGACCTCTTCTACAATCTGTCGCTGATTAAACTGTCCTGTCGTCGGTTCTAGGCGTTTTTCTTGCTCATCGTCCGGATCTGGCTCGTCGTCATCATCCTCGGCGAGCTTTTTCTTCAAATGGTTAATCACTTCTTTCTTCTCATTTAGTATACTGATGCATTTTGTTATCAACTCTATCTCGTACAGCCGGCTGTCTTCTTCCTGCTGACGCTGCAGTTCCAGCAGCTCTTCATGTTCTTCCTTGAGCTCGTGCAACACTTTGTTTTTCAGTTGCACATCATTCCGGAGACGATTCTGAGTGCTAATCGAATTCGACAGCACGTCGGATAGGAGACATTGCGAACGAAGAAGAATCACCGATCCGTAGGCCACGGACAAAGCCGGTCCAACGATCTTACGCCACACAAAATTGTTCTCTTCCACAGCGTAGCTAAATCCATTGGCACCCCCCTCGGTACACAGTGCCAACTTCGTTTCTAACAGGAAATCGTTCCATGGTCTCTCTAGTCGTATGGCCGTCTGCTGCAGTACCTCGTGATCAATCTCGGAAAGGAAGCTAAGCGGCGTATTATACAGCGGGCTGAACACAATAATCTTCAGCAGTATCTTCCGTTCGCCCCAGGTACTCTCTATGAACGCGTAATGGTTCCATGTTCCTCCTTCGCTACCCGTAGCAGCCACGATAGGAAGCTTGTTTAGAAATATGTTATCCAGGTCCATTCTTACGCCGTGGCATGCACTATTGCCTAGGAACGGTGTTGAACAGGATCTAACGTGATCAAAAAAAAAAAATTGGAATGAAAACGAATGAAAACAACTGAAATTTCATGAAATATCTTGAACAGCATGTGTACTTGCTTCGGATATTTATTTTTTAGCTAAGTTTACAAACCTTTTTTCACTCAGTAAGTACGACGGACAACGGTACCAATGCACTGTACAATCGGAGAACGACGCGCACTTGTTTTTTCCACTTTCTTGTTTAACAACTTTGCCCTCCTTCACCACCTTTTTCGCGATGCTTGTCCTGCTTTGGTGCTTCCTATTTATCAGGTTGAACTCTGCAACGGTAGACAAACAGGTCCAGGCAGGAGGTACAGTGGGGTAGATGTCAGGGTAATGGGATGAGTTTTTGGGTGGTGTTTTTTTTTACAAACGTCAAATCGAAAGTTGACAGTTGTGTGACGGAAGAAAAACGCATGGCAAAGAGTGTTTCTTTTCGATCTGCAGTGAACGATCTGGCTTGGAACTGTAAAGAATTTAATATTTACAAAAATGGACGTAGATGTTGCCGTTGAAACCACTCACAAAGAGGCGACCACTGGGAATCGTGGTACAGCAAAGGGTCCTAAAAAATCGAACGAAATGAGGAAGGTGTTTATTCCACGTACACGGTATGTCTCAAGTTCCTCATTACGGCACCGGCGGAATTCTTACTTTAACGAAGGACGTTGTGTGTATTATTAATGCTATTGCAAATTTCACATTTTCTAGCAAGTCGGCTCTAAAAGAACAGTGGATGAAAATCTTTACGCCAGTTGTCGAGCAGCTATCTCTCATGATACGATATAACGTTAGACACAGCCAGGTACGAATAATGTTCGGTGAAGCTTTCATTCGTGGCGAATATAAACATCACCTTGAAATTCTTTTGTACACACGCAGGTTGAAATCAAACTAACAGACGCAACACCGGATCCTACGTACTTACAAAAGGCAGCTGATTTCGTGCGTGCCTTTGCGCTTGGTTTTGAGGTCGAGGATGCACTGGCGTTGATCCGTCTGGACGATTTGTTCATCGAAAGCTTCGATGTGACGGACGTGAAGGCGCTTAAAGGCGATCACCTGAGCCGCGCTATTGGTCGACTGGCGGGCAAGGGTGGACGAACAAAATTTACCGTAGAAAACACAACCAAAACGCGTATCGTTTTGCAGGACTCAAAGATTCACATCATGGGAAGCTACAAATACATCCAGCATGCCAAACGCGCCCTAAGCCATCTGATCCTAGGTTCACCTGCAAGCAAAGTGTATGGAAATTTGCGTTCTGTTGCGGCGAATCAAAACTCACAACGAATGTAAGGATAGCAGGGCGATTTGAAATGTAAGGATCACGTATATATCCAAACCAGAGTTTATTGTATATTGTTAAGGAAATTGCACTAAACGAACCATATTCAGGGCTCAAATAATCGTGTCCGTTTTGGCTTGTGTTAAATACTGATCATGCACTCTAGATTTTATAGAAAACTTATAATATCAGTCGCATGAATAAATTAACACGAAGCTAATTTTCTGGGTTATCGACCAATAAATAATTTTTCTACTCATTCTTTGTTTCTGTTTTAAGATTTTAGGAAACATCATCAGGACATGCAGTATGTGCCTCGAGAATCCGAACCATTTCTTTAAACGCCTCATCTATTGTGCAGTTGTGTGTTTTGTTTGATGGTGTTAGTGCGATGCAATGAAGCAAATGTATGGTGTAATGAAATCAAAACAAAGTCCCCCTACCCCGTGCAACCTCTGCAAACCCTTACTCAACCCTACACTTGAGCAAAGCCCTTTTCTTCTTGGCGCGATCGTGAACCGTCGCCTGTTCTCGTAGCCGCGCGCTTTCTGACGACATCCAAGCAAGTAGGAGGGTGAGAAAGAGATAGAGGTCAGCCACAAATCCTACGCAATAATAAAGCAGTGTGCAGAGTGCGCATCGTATCTTTTGTTTGAAAACCAAAATAAGTGCAGCAAACGCAGTGAATGACGGTGAAATCCATCCCAATGTGAGACACCTTAGACTGCAGAGGTGCAAACCACACAAGATTGAGCGCAGCAGGTTCACATTTTGAAGGTTATTGCGGTCCAGAACAGGGGATTGTGCTTGTTTTTCGTTTGCTCGGTGTCGAACCTCCAGCTGATATAATCGCTACTTGGTGCTCTTCAACGAAAAGTGACTTTTATTGAATTTGCAGTTGACGTGCGTTTGTTAAATTGTCGGGATGATCTTTTACATTGGCCGCCTGTGACTACGGATCGTATGCAAGAAAGTAGTGTCCGTAAATATTGACCTTGTGTAGTGTCGTGTGAAAGACTTGTGCGAGCAAACATATTTACCGCGAGCCAAGTGCAATATAGCCCTCCGTATGGTAAATACTACACATTATCCATGGACATGGCGTCGGAATCGTCACACCGAGTCATCGGTCAGGTGTGCGAGTTGTGGGCACAAATTTACAATTGCCACACGTCGGCGGACATCTACCAGGCAAGTGCCATATAGCAGCAAACGTATGCAGCTTTCTTGTGAGCACAGAATTTAATTGCAATTTTAACAATATGGTCCCTTTTTAAAGCGAAAAGACGATATAGAGCAGTTTTTGGATGGATTCAACCGACTCACCGATGAAGAAAGGGCACAACTTGATCGCTTAAAGTAAGTACTGTTTGGTCGGTATATGCAGCGAAGTCAGTTTTTCTTATCAATTACCGGAAATGCTTATACCAATTTGGCTGGGAGTTTGTAGATAAGTTGACCGGCACAATGACTCAATCCGTTGTTACTAATCTTCTTCACAAATGCTCTATCTCTTTGCATGTCTGATCCCTACGCCGTCTGATTCTGCGTACGATCGAACATCACAGTCCGTACGAGAACATTTCATCAGCCTTATCGCGACAGCTTCTTCTGTTGATATACGAAATCTGTGATCCCACCGTAAAACGGTATGCTCGGGCTGATTCTACGTCCAAGACGATTAAATCAGGCAGCAACTCTGCCGTTTCTATCACTATCCCGCCAACCAACAATGTGGCGGCCGAGCGACAGAGCAACTCAAAGCTAGATAGCAACACAGGCGAGGAAGAAGAGGTATGTTAATCAGTATGTAATGGCATGCTATCATGTATTTTCCTTGATTTAGATATGTATTTTCGACTTGCTGTATGTCGATTTCCAAAATGCTTGTCTTGCCTATGCACAAAGTTGGTACATCCTAAGCATATCCAACTGTTGCATAAAAACATACATACGATAACATAATTGTTGCCCTAGATCTACTCATTAAACCTTATATTTATATATATTTGAATGATTGCCATATCATTTTATGCAGGGTACATTGCTTCTGCTCGCAGATACAAGCGAAAGCCGATGCCAGTGGTTGAAGGATTTCTTTCTGAGCGGAATCGGCGGTCTGTTACTACGGTCATTATCCAAAATTGGTGCCCAAGTATGTCCGCTAACTGATGATAGGTAGAGAAAAGCGGTAGTCATAATTTTTGGTTTCTATCTCTTTTCCTTTAGGATATTGCAAATAGTCGTGAAATCACAGCGGTGCTGGTGCGTGTCTTACCGACGACAAAGTGGAATACAGATCCTTGCCCGTCCATCGTTCCTCTCGAGTTCCAGCTTGGATACGGAGCGTTCGTGAGAAATGTGCTAAAACTGCGTACAGTTAAAGAAAACTGGTATCGCGAAAGTAATAAACGCACTATACAAAACGGCGGAATATCTTCGACGCCCTTTCGGTTCTATTCCCACTCGCTGGAAGGTACTGTTTGCAAAACTGCTGCTGCTTCCGTCGACTACGCAAAGGCGCTGCACCATTTGCGCAATCAGCCGAGCCTAGATTCAAAGACGCTTTCGCAGGATCAATTTACGATTACTGTGTTAAACCTGCTCGAGAGCTTAATTGTACACGAAAACGTGCTCACCATCGATGAAAACTCCGTAACCGTCGTTTGTTTGCGCGTTGCGCTGGAACAGTTGAAGCGACAAGAAAGGTTGGAGGAAAGTGAGGAAAATCGAAGTATAATTCGTTACAAACTACTCGGTCTAGTGATGCTGTGCCTAAACAACATATTCGTTCTCAAAACGCTCGATTCCAACGATATCAACCTGCGTCTGATGGCGTCTGATATGATGGATCTGCTAAAACAGGAACTCCGCGAACGACCGTCCGATGCCCTTTCGACCGAGTTTATGTACAATCTCATTTACACTATCGTATCCGCGGTGAATCAATCGTTTTTGCACTTCAGTGAAAATCTCGTTAGTGAACAACTGTTTACATCGATTTTCAAACTGCTCGAAAGTAACTTGGAAATTGTAAAACATACGTACAGCCTACTACAACAAGGAACACGAGGTTTCGAGAACAAATCTTCCAGCTGTGATCCCGCATCTGGACCATGGATACAATCGACAATTAGCTGCTCTTCCGGATTGATTGAGATTCTGATTCAGATGGCAGAGAATTTTATATTTACGCTGGTACCTGCGCGTAATAACGGTAGAAAGACACGAAAAAGTCGCTATCGGTTACATCACTCACGACAAGAATCTAGAACCGGATACGTGTGCGCGTTAGAGAACATCCTGCTCAATTTATTTCCACAGGTAAAGCACACCGATCAACGGATGATAGTAAATTTCTTCAAAGCGTATCAAATTTGTTGCTGCAATACAAATGTCCACACACTGGAGGTGCTGATGAAGCTATCGAACGATGAGTTGGTACCAAAGTTACGGCTCAATTTTGCCAGCCGTGCCATCGTGCACGCGATATTTAACCGATCGCAGTGTGAAACGTGTGAATCGGACCGTGCAGCCAATACATTCTATGAACAGTTCACCCGCATGCACCGGGAGGTGTACGGTGAGTTTAAGCGGCCAGAAAACCGAGCACGTATGCCAGTGTTCTTGCGGTACCTCCTCGACATTGCCCGAATCGTGCCGTATCGATTGCAAGCATTTCTGCTGCAAGATCTTACCTTAGAATTGCTCCACAATGAGCTGGAAAATCTGAACGAGCGATCGGAATCCTTCCTAGTGGCGACTGACCGTTCAATGACGAATGAGGGAAACGACCTCGGTAAAGAAATTGTACATGCCTGCCTACTTATCGTCTGTCGTACCGTTAGCAATCAAGAACAGCGCGTGATGAACTTGTTCTATCGCGAAGCAAACCTGGAACTGCTGCGAGTTATTAGCGGGCGTTTGGAATTTGCGCACAGTATGCATCAGATCTTGATGATTGGCGTTCGTGGTACCGCTTGCCTATCGCAAGATTTCGAAATCAAACTAGTAGATATTCTCTTCAATTATATTGATGAACTAGTTGCCTATATTGGAGGACTTTTCGCAATGATTGCCAACAGTAGACTGGACATTCCGCTTAAAGTTATTGGAAAATCGTCTACCCCATCTGTCAGGATCGAGGATTCATTGGAAACGAAAATACAATTGCATCTAGAGCACTGGAAAACGGTTCGCGTGTTATTGAAGGAAAGCAAGCGCTTCCGGAAGTTATTCTTACGGCGATATGAAGGTGTAACTGGTGTCCGTCAATTTCTCGAGTTATCGTACAACATAGCAAGCGTATGTCTGTTCCGTAGCTCGTCGCAAGCATCTAGTGAGCAGCATTCTGCACCATTCACCGAATCTTCTGGACTGGTGAAATACAAGAGTCCAAGCGATCAAATTCAACCCCATGAACCTGTACGGCACAGTGTGCTTAACATATTCCACTTTAGCGATCGACTAATCGACGGTTCAATTTCAAATGCCAGTCTGTATTACAGTGCCAATGACAATGATAGTCAATTTAGTTGTACAAGCCATGGATCCAGTGTGCCCATTGGCAGAATGCCTGAAGAGGAAGATGATTTTTCCTTTCTGCGTGAACTGCAACTGGCGACCATTGCTGACGAATGGCAACGAGAGTTCATGCTCACCAACGAGCAATCGATAGCTGCAGGTAGTATCAGCAAGCTGGAGAAAAAATGGTCTTTATCGGAGCTGTTCAACATACGGCAAATTTTGAGACACCTGATGGACGATTACCTCAGAGGTTCTGACTTAGTGTTGGAATGTCAATTCAATACTCTGCCACACGATGTAAAAAAACTACTTTACGATGAGGGAAACCAGTTGGTGAGGAAAAAGTTGACAAGCCTCTTTGAGACCATCATGGGATCGATGCAGATTCTAGTGAACGGAGCTACGGACGTTGATGAAGAATGCGAGAACTTAAAACATCAACTAGGTAAGTTATTCTCGCCCGTGTGGAGGGCAAATGGGTTCGAAGCTGTGTTGAATGCAATTCGATCTGGCTCTTATTCATTCGAACGTAACACATACTCGCACACGTGCAATTGTGCACTGTAGTGGGAGACATATGAACCACTCCACAGAAGCCCTGCAAGTGCTGCACACATACAAGTTGCGCTCTAACAGGGTGGTTTTTGAGCTTCGATTGAGTTTTTCCGATACCAATTTGATGCACGATAGCGCAGTGACGTTATTTGGTACAGTTAATTATACATCTACCTAGTGACTAATCGTATTTTTATATTTGCAGAAAACACGATGCAAGTAGCGCTTATGGAACTGAAAAGATTACTGCTCAGCTGTGCCACCAAGGACTGGGACTGTCCCAATGCAGCGAACAATGTTTTAAACGTGCTGCACGCGCTGCTTAAAGTTGCCGAAATGCGAAATGAATCGTCATCTCAAACAGCGTATTTGACGATTAAGGAAAACACTTTCGATTCTGCGAAAATACAACTCTACGAAGACGAGGCTGACTTGTCGCCTTCTCTGTATCGTGAGGATGAACCGGACGATTTCAGCTCAACTGACGAATCTTACACAACAGCACGGGAAGATGGTTACGAGGGAGATGTTGAAATCGAAATGTACTCTCCGACGGTGCTGCACACAAGAAATGATGCCAGCGGAGTGATAGCTTCAAGAGGTAACGAAGCAAGCCGTGTAGTGAACGAACAGATCTGCACTATTGTGACGGAGATTTTGGTGGAGCTATCGAATCGTTGTGTCGCGCGTCCCGAACATTGGTGTCCGGTTTTGGCGCAGACCATCGTGAAACTGAATATCATACGCAATTATCTCGGTGGTTCACTCTACCTAATACGTGGCTTTGCGACGGTTCTGCAAACGAATGACGTACGGTTGAAGGAGCTACAGGCGGCCATTATGGAATTGATCGTCGATCTGGACGTACCAGAGGTATTGGTGAAGTTCATACAGCTGCTCGGTCACAAAGATCCACCGGTGCAGTTAATCCTCACGAAGCTAGCGAATTTGTTCCAGCTTGGTTCAGCCCTCGAGTGTTACCAGTGCATTCAGTTCCCGGTGTTACATGCGGACCGCACGTTCTCATCCTCTAGCGATGTGCTGCTGGCGAAGAAAATTACCTTTCTGCGAGAACACCATTTGTATTTTAATATGCGGTTCGGTTTTACCGATGCGTCCACGATTGTTCCGTTGAATTATTTGAACTTTTATCCGTGGCACGGAAATGGCTTCACCGTGTCGACGTGGGTGCGGGTGACCCAGCTTACCGAGCACCAGCAACCCAATTTCACCCATCTGTTGTCGGTTGGAAGCGAAAAGCAAATGCTATCGATCTATTTCAATTCCCAGCGTCAGCTAGTTGTACGCTTCGGCAAACCGGACCGGCTGCTAACGCCGACAAACACAAAGGAATACATCAGCAAGGCGACCAGCAGATCCGAGTGCTGCGAGAACTGTGCTAAGGAAATGCAACATTTATGGATGTACAAACATTTGTTGCGAGGTTTGACTGATGCGGCATCGCAAACGTTTCAACTCGATACACCCCGAGCGCAGTGTGTGTACTGCTTCAAACAGCTTCCCGTGGGACAGGGACGAACTGTGTCGTCCAAGGAAGGACAAAACACGTCATCAACGCATCATTCCGAAGCCGCGACGGAGGAAAACTATCGCCAGTTTACGATCGGACAAGATTGGGGCACACCGGAAGGTTGCTGGTCGATGCTTACGTTCGCCGTGCAACAGCAAGATGACACGGTACAGGTGACAGTCACATACGACGGTGTGCAGCAGTTGGCCCAACTTTCCCTTTCAAATGCATGTAAAATACACATCGATACGGATCTAACGATGCTTGCCGTTGGCCACCGGGCTGAAGGAAGAAATGAATGTAGTGTCGGTTATGGATTGTCCGGTGTACATGTGTTTACTAAATGTATTACCGACGAGGCAGTGTTAGCGAATCTGTACGCAATCGGACCAAACGTAACGAACTTTGTGGCGTTCGCCACGGGATGCATGATACCGAACTATGGTACGCTCAACCTGGCGAAACTATCGATCGATGATTTGCGCACGGTGAGCTCGCTGCAGGTGTTGGAACGGACACACCTTGGTTATCTGACCGCCAGCAGAGCAGATGCGTTCGTCGGTCGCCATCAGAACGTAGGTCTCATGGCGTTTGCTGGCAAGTTGCGAGTCACTGAAAACGAATCGCTGCAGCGCTCACTTCTGACGGCTGGGGGTGTGTCCGTCATGCTAGTTTGTTTTGCTCGGGTGGTAGAAATCAGTGACCAGTCTACATTGCACGTGACAGCTCTGAAACTACTGCTTCGTATCGCTCACTGTAATCACGATTTTTTCAACGAATTCGTTCAATGTAACTACCTCGAGCTCATCGGAGTCGTGCTGAAGAGTAAACAGTGCCATAAAGATGTTGCACTCGTCGTGGCACTGCTGGAGGTGGCGTTCGATCAGGCAATCGTGACTAAAAGGGCCGATCAGTATCGCGTGCTGACTACATCCACCGCCCGCATCCGGTATCCCGGCATGATTACGTTTCTGTTGGAAAATTTTCAAATTTGGATCGATCAGTCGGAAGAGGTGCTCGATCTACTGCTCGCGACACTCGCTACTGCAACGCGGGATAAGCATCCCGGCATGATGTACAACTGTCAACGCCTGCAGGACGGTTCCCTCGTGGCGGCTCTAATTGATTTTTGTCGAGTTAACTTCGTCATACCGGCGAAAACGGTAAAAATTTCGCGCAAGGCGGCTGACCTGCTTGTTTCGCTGATTGCTATCCTGTCGCCGACGCCACCGAAAGTGGCTTTGTTGAACGAGATCATGGAACTGCTGCTCTTGATGCACAAGCCTACAGATAGTTACGTGACCCATGATCGGCAAAAGTTTTACTTCAACATAAGCCCCAACCAGTTCGGTAACAGTGGCGGTGGGAAGCGTAATGATCGGACAACTGCAAGCAGCAGTGGTGGTAGTAGTGGAGCTACAACACCTAAGATGCAGCTGCGAGATCGTCGTCTAAGACCCCAGTCGCAGCTGCGCAAAATCATACCGCTAACAATTGGCACTGGAGGAAGCAGCTCGCTCGAATCGGCAACGACTAGTTTTATCATCGACACAACAAACACGAGTATGTCGGAAGACAAACATCGCAGTCCAACAACTAGTACACCGAAAAGCCCCAAACTCAGTTCGCCGGATGGTGGTGCTGGTACGGAAGAATACTATGAGAAGCTGAATAAAGCTATCGCCGAAGGGAAGTTACGCCGTAAAAGTCTGCTGGACAGTATCGAACGAGGCAATGGTAAGCGCAAGTTAAGAAGATTGAAAAGCTCCCCAAACATAAGAGCATCACCAAGTAGCACCAGGAAAAAACAGTTCGGATCACCGCGCTCTACGAGCGGATCGCTACGACAGGTAATATGCTCGCGTGGCGAAATAAATCGTCATATTGGTTTGCAGCAGCATCATTCGCACAGTGCTCCAACCACGTCTTCCGCCTCTGCCACGCTATCGTCTAACTCTGCGATGAAGTACAAGTTTTTCGAACAGAACTATTTTGCCACTGGGAACGATTTTCTCCAGGAAAGTTTTCTTCGCGTGATGTGTGACTTCCTGCTCATACTGCCGGACAGTGAGGCACGGAAATTTCTCAGCGGCGAAAATCGAATCTTAGAAACATTACTCATACTGGCGAACAATGGTAACATTCGCATCCGAATCATGCTGCTCAATCTGGTGGCCGTGATTGATGATCGTATCGATAATGCCCGAACGATGGGTGGTGGCGGTAATGGCGGCAACGCTGGGGCGCAATCTGGTACTGCAGGGTCTTTACTCCAACACTACAGTGAGGAGCAGTCTAAAGTTTTTTGGTATCACTTGGCCAACCAGATCGGGACGCACAGTGTAAACACGGAGTTATTGGCCACCTGCTATAGGTGGATCACGAAATCTCACGCCCCGCTTGCGTTGGACCGTGGGGAAGATCATCCGCTGACGACGCTGTTGCAGGACGCTTCAATTGGAGTGGTACGCGAAAACGGGCTGAATGTTTTGATCGCGATACTTGTACAGGCACACGTCGATCCAACGCTGTTTCGCGGTGTGCTGCACGTGATCGAGTACATCTGCACAAAGCATCGGCGGCGCGCCGGACAGCACATGATCGATAATGGGTTGGTCTGGGCCCTGGTAAAAACGGCGGTCAAGATGAACGAAAAGGAGGAACTTATGCGGGAAGAATGTCGGGTGTACATGCTAGAGTTTTTGACCAGCTTCTCCCATCTGATCATACTGAGTAACGGAGTTAACGTGAGTGTATT
>JXXB01032240.1:0-13396 GCA_000956275.1 Anopheles koliensis | reverse complement strand
TTACTCACCGACGATTCTTTGATCGCTCGAATATCCGGCGTTACGTCACCGGTCAGCTCCACAACCTTTTTGCCTAGCTTTTGCTCAATCCGCACCTTCCAATCGTCCATGCGCTCCTTGACCAGCGCCTTTAACGGAGCAATGTACACCACCTTGCCCGTGGGAAGCAACCGGAACACGCGGAACATTGCCATTTCTGCCGCGATCGTTTTACCCGATCCGGTCGGTGCTCCGAGTAGCACATTGTTGTCCGTGTGATACAAACAATGGAAGATTTGCGTCTGGATAGGGTTGTAATGGGTGAATTTGTACAGTGATTCATACTGGCGATTGTTTAGCACCGTCACCGGCAGTGGCTGCAGGGGCAGGAGCTCGGTATGCGGCGGATGCACTTCCGGCAGGATCAGATGCTTAAAGGAAAGCGGCACAAGATTATTGCTACCCAACCAGGTATCGCTAGCGACGCGTATGTAGTACTGCGGAGGCAGCGGATCCTTCAACGGTATGGTCATCACCAGCTCCTGCTCCTCCTGGCGCATTGTCTGCCGTTTCGTGATCTGGAAGTACTCCGAGTGGTAGATGTAATTACTCTCCGGATCCTCGATCCAGATCCAGAACGATTCGGCCGTTTTGCCGTGCACACGATCGTTCCACCGGAACGAGGCCTGTATAAACACCCGTATCCGGAGCACGGTACGCGTGATCGGTTGCAGGGTCGCTTCGATCTCCAGCATCGGAAACTCTTGCGCACAGCGCTTCACTATCTTCGCGTACCGATGGTTGCGCAGAAAGTCGCCAATCTCTTTCTCCTCCATATCGCGCAGCGCCAGCACGCTCAACCCGCGTTTCTCGATCTTCTCGACCACATCCAACGGCAGAATGCCGAACTGATACATCGGCGTTTGGGATTCCCACATCTGCTTCTCAAACATTTTGCTCACATTCAGCATCCGCCCGGCCAGGATCGGGTTGTTCGCACGCAGCACGATCGTAAACAGGGCGCGCGCTATACGTACCGCGTTCTGCGTGATGTACGACATGTCCGACATGAGCGAGAACGAACGCACAAACCCCTTGGAGAGGTACGTCTGCATGAGGATGTTCACTTTGCCGTGAATGTTCTCGCTGCCCCCGCGTACCGGCACCTCGCAGCATATCTGCGTCAACTCGTCCAGCTCGTCCATCTCGTCGTCGCGTACCTTCAGCTGCTGGAACTCGTGCGCATTGGCCATCATCTGCAGAATGTCCGCATCGGTCATGATCGGTTTCAGCATCTCGTTGAACACCTCCACCGTGTCGTACTTGATGTAGAAATGGGACGCCGTGCGGCCCAGATCGGTTACGTTCAAATCACCGGTCCGATCGTTGTAGCGCAACATGCGCGCCTTGTCCAATGCCATCGCGGCCGTGTGGATCAACTGCCGCCGTTTCATCTCTAGCGACGGATCCTCGCGTAGATCGTCGTAGTTGAGCCCATAGCACTGTGGGTTCATGCGCATGCGCACGAAGAGATAGGTGTAACTCAACCAAACGATCGCCTCGTCCACGTTACTGATCGTTCCCAGCGTCACCTCCGCGTTCAGATTGTCCACCAGACACTGGATAAAGTTCGACTCGATCGGAAACTGATTGGTCAACAGTGAAAGGTAGTGATTCAGCTTGTCGTGTGTCGTGATGATCGTACCGACGCCACTCTTGTCGTACTGCGGTCGTCCAGCACGGCCAAAAATCTGTAACACATCCAGTATGCCCAGATCCACAAACGTACCGTGCTTGGAGTCGTAAATTTCCGTCCCCTTGATGATGACCGCATGGGCGGGCAGGTTAACACCCCACGCCAACGTAGCCGTACACACGAGCACCTTAATCAACCCGTCGGCAAAGTATTTCTCCACCAGATTCCTGTCCGGTCGCAGCATGCCGGCATGATGCATTGCTAGCCCGTTCTGGAACAGTTCCACCAGCTGTTTATTCCGGCTCTTGGACACCACTTTCAGCGCGCTCCCGAACTCGGGATTACTTTCCGGCACTAGCAAATTGATGTGCCCTCGTTGCTGGGCAAGATCCTTAATCAAAGTAGCCGTGCGCACCGTAGCGTTTCGGGCATGTACAAACACCATCACCTGATGACCCTGGCGAACCATATCGATACAACGTTCGTAGCAAATCGTGTCCATGTCCGATAGCTGCTTTAAGGCGTTCAATGACTTTACACCGATAAAGTTCGTACTGAGCGGGACCGGTCGGAACCGTGAATCGAAGAAAAACAGCCCTATCATAGGATTCACACGCAAAAACCGTGCTACATCGATGTAGTTTGGAAGCGTCGCAGACAGCCCGACAATGCGAATCATACTCTGGGACGATTCCACCAGCCGAAGCGTGCGTGCAACGAGTGCTTCCACCACTGGACCTCTCTCACCGTGCAGCAAATGCACCTCGTCGATGATGAGCAATTTCACCAAACTAATAAACGCCACATCTCCCGCACCTTTGCGCGTCACAACGTCCCACTTTTCCGGCGTCGTTACGATCATCTGCGTTTGCTGAAGTTCCGCCTTCGTCAGCTGCATGTCGCCGGTAAGTTCGCGCACGGCAATACCCAACGGCTGCAGTCGGCGACCGAAGTTACTGGTCATTTCCGCGGCCAGTGCCTTCATCGGGGCCACGTACACGATCTTAAACTGATCGCGATGAATAACGCCCTGGTCGACAAACTGCCGGATCGTGTGCACGATCGTCAGCATGGCCACGTTCGTCTTACCGGCACCGGTCGGGGCACAGACGAGCAAATTTTCGTTACTATTATAGGCCGCCGGATACACCACGCTCTGGATGCGATTTAACTCGTCACAGCCCTTGAACGCGATCTGTCCGATCTCGTCCAGCGAGCTAATCTTAATCCTGTTGCTGCCGATGGAAAGTGGCGGTGGATCGGTCGCCGGAATTCGCACCTCCTCGAACAGCTTATTATCCGTCCGTTCGACGTTTTCCGGCAGCACGAGTTTCGTGCCGGCAATGAATCCAACATGACTCCGCGCCTCACTGTACGAATCGTACACGTTCGGGTACTTCACCTGTTTGGTGGCGGGTCTCGAAATCGGTATCGTTACACCTTTGGCCTGGGCACGCTGCATCAACACCTGGGGCATCTGGGCGGCGAGCATTAAACTTTTCTGATAGTTCAAGCGCAGCTGGGCGGGATCAATCTCGGCACAGTCCACCTTCTCCGGTGTTGCCTCGTTAAGGAACTTTTTCAACTTTTTCTGCTCTTTTTGTACCTGTTTGCGCATCTGTTTCTGCGATTCCGTTTGTATCGTTACCGGCATAAGGTACGCGGGGGCGTGCGACCTCGCTTCCATGGTCTGCGCTATCTTTTTCATCACCTTAATTTGCTTGAGCGCTTTCACGGACTCAATCAGCTGCTTGCGATTCTGCAATATCTCCGGTATCACGTCCAAATACTCCATGCCGAGAAAGTCGAACAGGTCCATTTGCAGTTCGTCATTGGTTTTCGCAGACTTGAGCAGCTGCATTAGGTTGTCGACTAGATCAGGGGGAACTTGCTGAGTTAGCCATGTGCGGGTGTACTTTTCCGGTGGCTGCTTTGCGTTGGAATTGTAAGAACATCCCGCCGCCGGTTCGGCCGACTGTTGGATGGCATCGTAGTTCATCGTAAACGTTTGGGCCACCTCACTATCGAGTGGCGTCGACGGATTGAGATCCGTTAGTTTGCTGTGATCGTAATGCTTTCGTTCCAACGATAAATTACACGCAATGTGATCCCCGTAGAACACCTCCGCATGGCCGTTTGCTACAATTTCCTTCTCCTGCAGGTACTCCCGACATTCGGTGTTTAAATTGCTGCTGATCTCATACACCAACTGAAATGAAATTGATTGTTGAGTAACAGGAAAACTGCCACGACGTTGGCATCGATTCGTACCGCACACATTTTATTGATGAGAGCATTCGGTACTTGGCCAAACATTTTCTTCAGCTTCGTCGAATGCTTCATCATCACCACCTTCTGGTCGAGAAACAAGCGCAACACCAGTATGGCCGCTTCATCCACAAGTTCTGCGTTTTCTTCCGACCCGACCATCTCCCGACTCATTTCCCACAGGTCACGCAGTTCCTTCGAAAGAACACCACCAAGCTTTGGATCCACTTTACGATTGATAAATAGTTTTAGCTCCTTCCACGAGACACCGCTGTGGAAAATAGATAACAGCAGATAAGCAAACTATAACAAATACGTGTCTACATTGGAAAATCTACCTGGTAACCTCCTTCTTGCGAAAAAGTTGTATGGCAGCTCGCTCTTTTGGATCATGGGTAAGATTTCGTGGGACATCCAAGTCCGTGTTGGCCCGCATAGCACGGGAAAGCCTCGGTAATTCCGACATAATTTCACAACTTTGTACACCGCACACTAGAATACTGTCGACTATATGTGCTATTATTTCGATAGAGGAGCTGGCACTGTATTGAACGATCGCTGTTTAGCTTCCTGGCACAAGATAAAACTATGTATAAACCGTCCGAAAGACGGAGCAGATTTGGATGCAGTTACCGGTATCTCCACACAGCAGAGTACTTAGTCACTTACAGTAACACAATTGGAATGATAATTCCCAACCTGACGAAATTAAAGAGACCCCCGTCGCAGAGTTGCAAACGTTGGCGCAAGAGGAATTTGCTTTGCATTTTGTGTAAAGAAGATGTAATGAAGACAGCCGGAAGCCGGTGTTTACATCGGGCATTGCAGATGACATTTAGTAAAACAGATTTTGGTTTAATTATCGTTTTAGTAAATTTAACAACATTTTGGACTTCAAAACAACAAATTAAATTATTGTTTTATATGTTTCATTCCTACAAATCGAAAGCATAGTCACAAATGTTGGATTTATTCCAAAACATTTTTATGTTTTTGTTACAAACATTATTGAATGAATGATACACAAAAACAGATACAAAAACATGCATTTTTAATTAAGTCGAAATAAAAAAAAAATTCACAAAATATTTAAAACAAAAATTATCGAATTGGAAATATCTACGTTGATCGACCACCGTGAGTCCGCTACGGATTTGTTATTGTTTTGATTTTTTCATCTCCATCGTAAAGAGCAACAATTTCGTTTGTTCAGTGCTACTTGTGAAATGGAATCGAAAGATGACGATTACTGGAATGATTCCGCAAATAAGTCGTTTAATTTCGATGAAGATGATGTAAGTACCCAGTTGTGCATTGTTGCATTACAAAACCGAAAGAAAATTCCTACAAGTTATGTTCGTCTTTTTGGTTAACAGGTGGCAGTCCTTGATATTGGAACCAATAACAAGAGAAGTCTTTTCGGTGACGATAATCCATCGGAGGCCAACTACAGCCACGTTCAGAGCGAACTTCCACTGCACACATTAATCTCGGATGAGAATCTCGAGCTCATCCTCCAAGAACAGTCGCGCACCGAAATGACCATTCCGAAGGGAATAACGCTGGAAGAGGAAGTGAAGCTGCTGCGGAAAAAGATACAAGAATTCAATTACGCCCCGTCGGTGGAATCGGTCGTACGGAAGCTGATACTCGGCAAACCATGTTCGTTAGAAATGTTCCGATCGATGGCCGAAAAAGAGCAGCTGCTTGATGAGGCCATCGCGTCCGGGAGTGGCAATGCGATCCTGAAAGTTACTCTGTTTCTCGACCGAACCCTGAAAAAGAAACTATTCTACACGCTTCTTCAAACACGCCCGGAAGCGGTGTATCATTTCGTAAACTATTTGTCGCTTCGATTGAAAGTTACCGAATGTACCGATTTGCTGGTGTAAGTACAAGCTCAACTGCTTGTATCGTAAATTGTTATCTAAATGTATTTTTGCAAACAATTTCTTTTGCTGAACAGGTTTTTGGGAAGACATCATGAAGCTAGTGTGAGTGAAAACATACGTGTTTTTGTGTTCCGTCTTCTATATTTTATCTTCTTGTTTCAGTTGCTACAATTCTCCATATTCGTATGCAGTACCTCCAATCTCGATATTAAGCGACAAAGACTGAAAAAGATTTACAGTGATTACTTTTCCCAACCTGGTGCAAACTCATTCTACGCGCAACTAGTGGCCAACTACATAAATCTCTTAGGTAAGTGTAGCATATTATTGATCTTTACTAAAGAAACTGGCTAAAATGTGTTTTGTTTTTATATAGAATATCAAACAGCAGAGCTGCTCTCATCGGGAGGAAGAAGCAAAGTGGTAGCCATTCAGGACAAATCTGTTCTAGAAACATTAAACTACGTTTGTGGCAAGTACAAATGGGGTGACACATCGCTACAATCAAACGATAACCCGTTCAAACTAGCCGAAAACCATCAAGTTTCGCAGGCACAGTTTGAATGGATTGCTTTGAACGAACGTGCAAAGCAACAGGCGTGGCTCGATTTTGATCATATTTTTGAGCGGAAAGCTTTTCTGAATCTAAAGCAGAAATCATTTAAAATTAACATTCCAATTGATCGAACA
Organism: Anopheles koliensis; assembly: GCA_000956275.1. Taxonomy (NCBI): domain Eukaryota; kingdom Metazoa; phylum Arthropoda; class Insecta; order Diptera; family Culicidae; genus Anopheles; species Anopheles koliensis. The sequence goes on along the minus strand of JXXB01032240.1, from coordinate 6,871 downwards.
ATACTGCGGCTGTATTCGTTGCATGCACCCGATCCGGTGCTTAACACCTTTCTGGCTAAGGTAGAAGACCCACAAAGGAGACTAGCACTTGCGAGAAAGGTTCACTCGAAACATGGAATCGTAGACGCGTTGGTGCTGCTGAAGGATCGAACCGAACTAGAAAGCTATCGAGATACGCTGGATGCTGGAACGGAAGAGCGACTTTATGCAGAAAACGCTCTGAAGTCTTTGGTAAGTGTCGTGTATCACATGTTTTGTTATTCCGGATGATGCAATAACAATGCCTATCACTTTACTTACAGAACAACAAATGGAAAAGTGATGCAATGAAGCTTATAAAATAAATATTGGCAAAAATTTACAACCTCTTTAAGTTGAACAATTTTCAAATGTGAATCTACCAACCAGCCCTGTCGAAGAGCCAGATGGTGGAAGCCATGAAGGAAACGTTTATTGCGAATGTTACATTAACATCAACTACAAGTTGTTAAACTACTGGAACTAATTGCTTCTTACTAGTAAGCTGACTAATCACAATAACTACGTGCTTGAAGATATCATGGACTTTGTGAATATGTGGCCGCAGACGAGAATAATATGCCTCGCCAGAGAGATACGTAATTTACATATAAAAAAGAGACCGCAGTCGAACCCACAGCGCGTACCTATGTCATTCGTCGAGATTTGCTCAATCATTTTGATCACGCTCGCTGGGGAAAGCAAAGACCGGTTGCCATGGGTAACCGTAGCCGAATCCAGGCATTCCATGGACCGCCAACATTGTGGAAAGCAACAGGTTCCACCTATGCTATTTGAACTTTTTCTCTCCATCCCGTTGAATCAGATCCGTGACTACGTTGTCCAGTTTTGTGCTGAATGCCTCGAATGAGAAACGTTGCTGCACTCGCTTCCGTCCCATGGCTCCCATGCGTTCGCAGTGCTTATCATCCTTTACTAGCTTGGCCATGGCGGTAGCAAATTCTTTCGGTACGGGTTCGCACAAGAATCCGGTCTGTTCGTGGATGATGGTCTCCATCGGTCCACCGCTGTTGGCTGCAATGACTGGTTTGGAAAGGTACATTCCCTCCAGCGGCACGATGCCGAAATGCTCAAATTCGGGTGTGTATACCAACGCTTGTGCACGGTTCAGCAGGAACAGCTTCTGACGATCGGTCGGTGACTTAAGCAGTCGCACTTTGGAACGTATCTGCATGTCTTCGACGAGCTCCTCCAGCTCGTCGTAATGATCTACATTCTCTAGTACGCGATCGTCGTATCCACCGGCCATAATGAGGCACACCTTGTGCCATTCTCCAGGAGACAACATATCCTGTAAAGCCTTGAAGGCGTGCAGAGCAAGTGAAAGATTCTTCTTTCGTTCGTAGCGGTTTATGGAGAGAAACACAAAAGTATCGTTTGGTATCTTGACCAATTGGTCCGATTCATCGATCGATGTTTCGTCGAAGAACCGTGTGTTGAGCGACGGGTACAGCACATCCGGATCTGTAGCGATACGCTTGAACGTTTCCTTAAACACTCGGCTGGTAAATTTGCTGTTCACCAGAATTCCATCCGCCTGGGCCGTTGTGACCTCCTCGAGGTAGTTGAGTGGCATGCGATAGCACTGTTTCAGCAGATTGCCCGGCTTCGACAGTAGCTGGTCCGGATAGTGGCAGTAGAACAGAATTTTGGGATTAGGCCGTGCAAGTCGGAAGATGGGGATCCCAAGTGATATTAGATCACAGAACACCACATCCACCGGTTCCTTTTTCGATAGGAACAGACTGTAGTAAAAGGCGGCGTACACCATGCGAATGTATGCGCACACGGCATAAAATTTTCCGAAGATGTCCCTCGGGATCCAATCACCGACCGTCATCACCGGTAGCCGTCCATCCTTCGTCTCGTCAAAGCAGTGATTCGGGTCGTGGTGGTTGGTCAGAAAGCTGACCGTGTGGCCTTTGCTCTGCAAAGCTAGTGCAGCATCCACAACCAGTCGTTCCGCGCCTCCAATGCCCAAATCCGGATGAACGAACAATATACGCACCATACCTGCCTACACACGTGGAGACAATCGAAAGAAAGTCTTACTTAACCACCAACACTTGAAATAGAAGTGCAATAAATAAAGCACAGTCTCACCTGCGAAAAAATGCAACGATTCTTCTTTTTTGCAACCAAAACCGCAAAAATACGTGTTTTCTGCCAGCGACACAGAAAAGACAACAAGAAGAAAGACAGCTGTCAAGCAGTTGTCAATATCAGCTGGACGAATGTCACAAAGACGGTTCAGTTGTAAACAGTAATGTAAACAAAGTACGCAACAATGAACGACCCCAATCGTAAGATAGAAATTGATAAATCCTCGGTAAGTGTACGCTTTCGCTTAGTTGTATTATTATGTGCTAATAAAACATTAAATATCACATTTAGCTGCTCAGCTTGAAAGCGGAATTGCTTCGCAAACAGGCGGAAGTGGGTCGTGCCAAAGCTACATCATCCATCGAAGATTTCGTGCCCAAAAAAGTTCCCAAACCGGAAAACGATGTGGACGGTACGAAGCGCAAGGAACGACATGCAAAGAAAGACAAATCGCAGCACACCGTCACCGAACTGGAAGATACGGCTCAGCTAGCACGATCGAAGCAAATGCTACAGGCTAAAGCAAAATATTACGAACGTATGGTAGCTTCCGGCGGGGCGTTAAACAGCGACGAGAATAGTTTGGTGATGTTCAACAAAAAGAAACAGGACACGAAACCAGCCTATTACTCATCTGAAGAATCTGTGCATGAGAGTTCCAGCTCTGCCGAGTCCTCTTCAGGTAGTGATGATGAAAGTGATAATGGCAAATGGTGAGTATACGCTACTGAGAAGCTGTATATAAACTCTGGATTGGAATTGGAATTGGAATTGTTTTTGTTTGTTTTATGTCAGGGTTGAGTACACGGATTGCTTGGGACGCACACGAAAATGCCTAAAGGAAGATCTTAAAGAATGTTTAGCCAGAGACAAAGAGCTACAACTATCAATGGCACCTCGAGAGGGACAGCGCAGAGAAGATTTTCAAGGTCCGTCCAAAGAAGTTGCTCAAGATGCATCAAAAACAGCAGAACAAAGTGCGACAGCAACCCGTGACAATAGTGATCCTGAAGAGGAAGATGGTGAAATTGTTGGGCCGATGCCATCTGCGATGGCAAGTCATTCGGATGTTGGTGAACGGTTCCGTGTGATGAGGGAGCAGTGGGTTGAACAGGAAGAAGCCAACCTGGAGAAGGAATCCATACATTACCAAGACGTTCTGTTTGATGGTAAGTACCACATTATTTATTTTTAAATAAATTTATTCAGTGCGAATAGTTACCATATCAAAAAGTAAACAAGAAGAAAAGCTGCTTTAAATTATTCACAAGTTTCAAAAGACGATGATCGCATTCAATGTTCCAATTGAATGCATGCATTATTACGCGGAGAGGTAGGATAATGTATTCACAAATGTAAGCAAGCAGCGATAGATTTATATCGACCGGATGGATAACTTCCAGGGAGGGGTGGAGATGGGTCGAATGTTCTGACCGTCTATCACACGGTTGTAGATGTCCGATACCACAGTGTCACATAGAGAGACTCTAATTTTCCATTAAACAGACGTGGTAGCGAATACACGCGAGGGTAATGTGCTAAATCTGGCGCATCGCTTGTCCGGTGGCTGGTTCACACATCAACCACGAGGAAGAGCGAGTTAAAACGGCCATCAGTGGCTGCAAATACACACTTCCGAAAGTTGTTATGCAAATTTGCACACTCCCCCAACGGGTCTACGTGTACGAGGCAGTCAGTCAGGGTTGATAGCGATAATTTGTACATCCACTTATTGCCGCTTCACGCATTATGTACCGTCGGAAATAGTACCCGGCGATTCCGGTAACGAAAAGCTGGTGTGTCTTCGTCGCTTACCTGCACAGCTGGTCTTCCAAAAGTCTTTCAATGTGATATTTTATTGACGGTGATTTTCAAAGCATGCTTAGGTTATTTTTAATTCGGGAATCGTTCCTATGTGGCATTCAACAAATCCGTACTCGTTTCCACGGGGTTTATTTTGCCGTCTGTTTACCTGTTAATCGATCTGTCATTTTGGGGATAATTTTTTGCCGATACAATCCTGTCTAATTCTAACACCTAGGTACAACATGCTAGCATCTCCGTTCGACCGTTTCCGACTTTGTGGGCTTTTTATCGGTTACGTTTTACATTTTGAGGACAATAGCGGAAATCGGGATGTGTGTTGAATCTCGAACTCGAACTCGTTTTACATTACGCTCCTGCATCTCTTGTTAAACTCTAGTCAAGCGTTACGAACGGTCGTTACTAAATTCTTTTGGTTTTTTTTTTCTTGAACCATTATCTTCGTTACTTGCAAATACTGTCGGTTTTATGCTAATGTTCGAAGAATCAGTAACGACAATAACCGTATCCTAATCGTGGCGGAATTGTCGCTACGGAGGGGAAATTCGCGGGTTTGTTTGAGCGATTGGTATGAGCAATAAATGGATTCTCGTATCTCGAGAAACCCCACGGATGTGCTTTGCGGCGAGAAGAGATACATGAAACTACTACTCAATACTATTCTCATATATTCAATACAACACTATCTCTGGTTCTTTCGCTGGTTCACTTATAATCCTAGCAGACATAGACATTCCATTTGTCTTCATTCTCTACATTCCTAAATATTGCGTGTTTTGTTGTTGTTATTTGGGGGGTTTTTGAGAAAAAAGTAGTTTACGATAGAATACTTAGTAGAATACCTTCGTCCACGACGATGCAGTGAAAGTGGCCATTTATAGTGGTAGCTTCAATGTTTGTTTTGTGTGTGTGTGTCTGTTTGTGGCTATTTACAACTATTTACAGCATCGTAAAGATGCTCACCGTACCTCCTAACTTAATGCAAACCCTTCGGAGAGTAAACGCGGGACTAGTAGAGTGATTAGGTTAGAACGAACAAAACACGAAATTTTCGGATTTTCGGTGTCTCCTGCTAACATGGCACCCGGAGCACACAGCATGTTGATTCTCACATGTCGCTTTAATCGCCCCGAAAGGACATTATTACCACTCTATTTATTCTAGGCATCGAAAGGAAAATTAGCTACCGTTGGTATGTGTGTTTGTGGGTGTGTGTGTGTGATTTTTATGTTGCGGCTCGACGACAACACCGACGACGGCCACGTCGACGAAGACGCATAGCATCATCACAGATAACGCCAATCCAAATCATTTCGCTTGCAGCACGCGCGCTTGAACGTGGGCCCTCGTGTGTTCCTTCATTCTTGGAATGCAATCGTACGGCTGGGCTGCGGTTGTTTCGAACCACATTCTGCATACCGTTTCGCTTAGTACGGGTCGTTATTCATTGGAAAATGGTTCAACACGCCTAGCAGAAGAGCGGTACAGCTGGCAACGAGTGGTACAGCGATGGACAGCGGCCGGAACGCTGACGGTGAGCTGCGACTGGTGCTCGGTATTTCTCTGCTTCGATCGGATGCGGTGGCATTGGAATCGCTCGCGGCACCATTATCCTTGCTCCGCCGATCAGCGGACGTTGCTACCGGCTTGAGCGTGATGGTGATTTGCGTCGTAACATCCCGGTGGCCGGGAGCACCCATTGCACCACCATTGTGCAGCATATCCTGATGGTGTTGCTGCGAGGATGAATGCATTGAACGATGCGTTTCGCTTCGATCGCCATCCATACCGGACGATTCCACCATATCCTCGTCGTCACTGTTGTTCGGTGGCGGCTGATGATGCATTCCGACACCACCGAGCCGGTTCCGATGGTGTGCATGCATCAGCGCGTCTTTGATAGAACTACGAATCTCGGCACGGGTCAACCGGTTGCACAGGTCCGTGCTACAGTAGCAATAGTCGATGCTGTTTGCGCTCTTGCAATCGTTAATGGCCAAGTTTTCGCCACACGTTCGTATCTCGATCTCACCTGAAAAGAAAAACAGCACAGAAAGAACAATCAGTAAAATCCATATGCTTTTGAAATATGTTGTTTTAATTTTTACATCCACCTACAATACACATTGTTATAAAAATATGACCCTCCATAGACACATAAAAATACAAGGACTCCCGATAAATCACCCTTTGCAAAACGCGTACCCAGAATTTGCATGCGAAATTATACCGTGATTCCTTGGCTAAGCTTTGCGCGAAAGAAAATCATTAAATTCGTCACAAAAACACGTACAGCACGGTTGTGGATTACTTTATTGCATGATTTCTTTCACACAAAGGAAATGGGTTTCCACGCGCGGCATATTGAGGGAAAGCAAATAGGGGATTTTCTAGCCATGCACGCCACATGCTACCAGACGTGGCGAACCGAACTTGAATTGGTTGCCTTCATGCATAGCTGTTAATTGATTTTTCATTTTTTTGCAAGCCGCTTTATGGCGCTTCGTTCCTGTTGAAATTGCAGTTCGCAACGAGAGCGGTTCGGTTAATGTTTATGGTTTAGGAAGGTAATTCTAAAAGTAAGCAATCTTTTCACAAAACGTATGGTTTTATTTTCCATGGTGTTTTGGAGTTCTTAATGAACCATACAACATAAAACGGAAAAACCCCTCAAACCCGACACTCCATTCCGTCGTGTAGATTCGTCGGGCAAAAACGGTGCGTGTAAGAACTAATAAACTTTCAATCTTCATTAAAAATGAATTCTGTCATCGACCTGGGAAGACGCGTCTGTGCTACACCGTGAGTATTGGAAGGAATTTAGGAGGATGGAAGGATTTTAGGAGCCTGATGATGAAGCACTCTCCCGTACATACGCGTGCAATCCGTCCGGGACGTAAAACCG